>JAIPRN010000158.1:62955-117467 GCA_025469175.1 Geopemphigus sp. TES_GeoC_2020
ATGTATATGTATATATAAATAAATATAATATTAAAATAAATTTAAATATAATAATAAATATATTTTAACGTTAAAAGGGGAAGACAAAAATGTTGATGACATTAAAAATAATATTCTGACTAAAATATAAAATAAAAAAGAAATAACATTTTATTCTTAAATTTCTTTCAGAGTCATGATAGTTGAAAATAACCACTGGGTTTTAAATGACATATTATGCACTGTGAAACTCAATCTATTATTTATATACATACATATAAATATAGATTATTTTTTGACTAGAAGTCATTAGTTTCTTTTGGAATTATTTGAAAAACACAAATGGTCCTCTTATGGGGAAAAAGTGATAATACAATGTAATGATAATGTATACTATGTTCACAAGTTCAAATAATAAAAACCAATTTATAAATGTATTCATGCGTAAAATTCACGGTGTGTAGACTTTAGGTAAGGATTTGTAGCTGGTGAACGTTTAGTTTCTTCTAAGGGATATGAACCTTCATCCTTTTTACGCATTCTGTATACAATAAACATAACAACTAGAATTGCACATAACAATCCAACAACAGCACCTCCGATAACAGCTAAAAAAAATACATTTATTAATAATTATAAATAAAATTGATTTTATTTTATTTGAGAATATGGAAAATATCTACTTATTTCAATAAATATGCATGTCAACAACATTGTCAAACACAGTTTATGTTTGACATTATTATCATAAAATTACTGTTGATATGCATATTCGCTAAAATAAGTAAATATTTTATAAATTTGAGTTTCTCTTCAATTTTAAGTAATAGGTTACCCGCAAGTATGCCTGGCTGAGCAAAAAATGAAGATGTCCGTTCAGGATTGCTATTAGGACTAATATAAACTCCATTACTACTGGAATGGTCATCAATAGCATTGGAAGGAGGTGAAAGTGTACTTGAAGATGTCGTCTGAGGTACTTCAGGTATATTATTAGGTGGTGCCTCATTGATATCATCAGTTTTCTGTTTAGGCTGTAATAAAATCAAAAATATAATCATTTATACATTTTTAATTAATTTGATTTTTATGAATTATATAAACATCAATTTTAGAAGATTAAAGGTACATCTTTCAAATTATTGGGTAAATCTTATTTGATCATTAATAATGATAAAATATATTTGAAAATTGGGTAATTATTTTTTTATTTATTTTTTACTTTATTCGTGGGTATTCGCTAACATATTTTAATTGTTTACAATATAATTCTACAGGTACAAATATAATAATTATCAGTTAGTTGTTATACAAACACCAAAATTAAATCAAATGTTATATTATAATTACAAACGATTAGTTTATGAATATTTTAGTTTCAAGTTAGGCAAGAAAGTGTGGTATTCAAACAGTCTATTTCTCCAAACACAAAAAATAATTGAATTAATTTTTTCTTACTAATATTAGATTCTGTTTGGTATTTCATAAACTATACCAGATATTGATAATGGTAAAATTGACTAAAAATTATACACAATTTTACAGTATATATAATAATTACAAAACCACGGAATTTAGTTCAAAAATAAGTTAAAATTTCAAAACAAAAACAAAAACTCAACAGTTTGATTTTTTTATATAGATAAAATTGATTTAGTTGACATCTATAGTTATTAACCATAAACATTTTTGGCTAATGTAAATTCTGACCCACTAATCTTAACATTACTCACTGTTATAAATTATATAATGGTATAGTTATCAAATGTTAATATTAATCAAAACTTGTAAATAAAATTAACATTACTCAGGCTCCAAATAATATTTATAAAATATACACAATATGTAAACACGGTATATTATGATTCATGAGGGTTTAATTAATACAATTTTCATATAAAATTATAAAATAAATTTAATACACTCTGTGTTGTATAATAATACACAAGTGCATATATATATATACAAAACAAAGTATAACAAAAAATTGTAAGATATACAATTTATTGATACTATGACATGTAGTAAAACTTGCTAACATATACAATTGATTGTCAGAGGAAAAAATATCAGGTTAACAATGCAAAACTGGTGTGAATATGCAAACATCAGGTAAATTGAATGCGCAACACACTGATATTTAACGTTTTGAACAATTTAATAAAAGTAGATTATATATATATAATTACTTAACCTTTCAGAAAATATTTATTAACTAAAATATCTACATATAGGACCAAATACTAAACTCATAATAATTTATAATGAGGCACATTCATAAAACATTGACATACACTGTCATACGAAACAACTAAGCAATATTAATTTTTTATTAAATGTATTTGAATACAAAAACACTAGTATTTACATTATAGGAAATTTAATTCAAATGGCATATATATATATATTAAATCCTAATCAAACAATAGTGCACTTCTTAATCAAATAAACATATTTAATATTTGTTACTATACTTGTAAAAGTAAATATAAGCATAACTTTATCTTTATGTTATATATAACAGATTAAATAATAATTTTAATCGGATTTTTTAGATTAAATTTTTAATACAAATTGATAATATTTATATAGTTATTTATTGCAGGTATTAGCATAGGTATTGCATAGGTAGTTAATATAAATAAAATTTTATAGATATATACTACAAATGTTTTAGATAAAACTTCAAAAATCATTAAGTAAAAAGTACCTATAAATTATTACTTCTTTTGGATTAATAAATAGGACTAAACATCTTTTTTTATTTTTGAAAAAAATAAAGTTAAAATTAAAAATTTTCTTTTCTATATTTTTACTATTCAACTATTGATAAAACATAGTTTAATATTTTATAAGAATAATATTAGTTATTCATTATCAATAATGTTGCTTTTATATATAGTGCCTAATCAATATTAATGTACGCTATAATAAAAATATAGATGGAAAGTAATTATAAAGTTTAAAATATATCATATTTATCAACTATCAAAACATTAACGTTACATTATGTAAAATTAAAATTTAGTTTTATGTTAAAATATAAATTAATATATATATATCAATAAAAGTATAGTAATAACAGATTAATTATTCTTCATGAATATTTCAATGTCAGAGATTATAAAATAATATATTGTTATAAAATTTCAAATAGATTAAATAAAAATATATAGAAACATTATATAACTTTTTATTTTGGTATTTAATTAATGTTTAAAGGGTATTAAATATCTGAAGAAATATTGATAATGTGTTTTTTTAAATCAATTGTATACATTATGTACAGTTTAAGTTATAAATTCAATTTTAATAACTATGTCATCTAAATATGTAAGTGGGTTGAGACCTTTAGAATATACCTCATTTATTCTAAAAATATTTTTGTATTATTTGCAAGTAAATTAAAAGAAAAATATTTAAAGGAACATACCAGAAGATTTCTAGATTCATCGTCATAATTTTCAGTTGTTGTTGTAGTAGTTGATGTAGTAGTTGTAGTGGTTGTGGTTACCGGTATATCGACTTTTAATTTCTTTTCTTTATCAAAATCATCAATGTCAGCAACATCATCAGTATCATCCTCATCTTCATCTTCTTCAGAATCAATTCCTGCTTTTCCTTTATTTTTACCACCGCTAACATGTGCATCTTCATCATCTGGTCCATAACCAGAACCACTAGATTCCATGTCTTCAGCTCCTGTTCCTTTAGATGTAGCACCCATACCGCTACCTTCTTCATCAAGCATCGTATCGGAATCATTGTTAGATTCATCATCAATATATAATTCATCCTTAGATGGACTCTTAAGTATATTTGTATTAGTAGATGAAACATTTTTACTAGATTCTGCTAAAACCTAGAAAAAAATATAATTTTTAGTATCTAATTTCATTAAACTATATTTTAAAGATCCATAATAAAATTACATTTATCGATTATTTATTACTTACTAAATATGCACTGTTAAAATATAAATTTAATAACAAATATAATATTCAAAATATAAGCTACTAATAGCTAGTAATATAATTTACTTAATACTGAGAATATATTAATTGAATAAAAGAAACCTTTAAAAATGTAATGTTCTCAAAAGAAAAAAAAACTATATAAAAGGAACCATGAGTAGGTTATTATTAAAAATATATATTTTGTTTAATAATTATAAGAAAATAAGCTAAAAATAAATGTGTACAAAATATATTATGCAATTCTCAAATAATAATTTTAATTTCACGAAAATTATGTGTACTTGATTAAAAGATACAACTTCAAAGTACTAGTTTAATTATTTTTATCCATGGTTACCGTAATTAATATATTGACTTTTGGTTAATTTTTTTTTGAATTTCAGATATTTAATAAATAAGAATCAATAGATACAAACTAAAATTTTTAATTGACAATACATGGTACTCCATGTACAAACATTTAAACACAAAATAATATCTAATATAGTTGCCATTTAAATTTTAATTAATAATTACTACAATTTTTTCTAGCTATCATTAACAAACCATACAGTTAAAACATTAATTAGATAATTAAAGTATTTTTTAACAATTACGTAATTGGCATAACACATGTTATTCATTATTAAGAAGTTTGGAATTTGAAATCTAATCTAATATATAATTAAAGGCTAATCATTTACTATATTTAAGCTACTTGTAAATAACTTAAATACAATTTACAGTTAGGTACCTAATATTAAGAATTTTATTTGATGAATACATTTATACACATCAGATATTTATCTAGTTTATCATTAAGATTTACTTTTGTATAGTAATACCTAAACTGGTTAAATTTTGTTAAGTATAGCTTAAATGAATGTGCATGTTTGATGTTTCTTTGTTGCTACCTATTCAATTTCATAACATTATTCTTAAAATAATGATGTATAAAGTTTAAATAAAACGAGTAATATTAACTACTTAAGTATTTCAAATAAATATATATTTAATGTATAAAATTTGGCGTAAACACTTGTTTATATAAGAAATAGTTTAAGGGCAAGAGATGAAATTAACTTTATATATAGAGTAAATAAACCAATAAACATATGTACAAATTGTAAACTATTTCTATTTTCAATAATAAAATATAAATTAAATAATAAAGACAAATAAATTAACGGTTAAATGAGGAAGTTAATGAAATAAATATATAATCAAAGATGTACTATAGTAGTTATATGTGCATACTTTTGAATATCTATTATATAATTATAGAAATGTATATTACAAATTGATGGCATATAAACTTTTAATAAAGAGCCAAAAGCAAATGGTTATTAGATAGTAAAAGTATTGGAGGCATAGTTTATCAAACTCAATTGAAAATTATTTATTCAATAAAGTGATAATTAATGATTATTGAACATTATATTGAGAAGACATTCTACTATTACTAGATTTATACTTGACTATTGACCTTCGAGAAATTCGAGAAAAGAAATAGTAACAAAATAAAAGTTGTAATCTATTTACTCTACCAGCTAATTGTGACCGAATGTCGTACGTGAATTAAGTATATAAACGTAATAGACACAACAAATCGATACAATATTATTGAAACGTACAGACGTCGTGTGTATGGCAACAAAATAATATTCAAACGGTCGAAACGTTTGTTGACTGTTGGTAAAACATCTCTAAGCATCAACGTTTATAATCCATTTATAAACATTAAAACATCGGCAAAAGTACTTACATTGTGCAGCAAAAATGCACAGACGAACGCCAGACAAACGGTTTTTAACTCCATAGTTGCTGTGATGTTTGTCGTGTCGTGGGGCAGCACAATAATACTGCTCCGCCGGTGAAGTCGACGATTCGGCCGTGTCTGTTACTACAGTGCGGGCGGCGGCGGTAGCGTATCGCGTACGCCCGTAATGTAAATGTTACGTCTTGTTGCCGTTTTTTGTTATATGATGACAGTAAACAACGCGTCAGAGGTGGTTCGATGACGAATAGCGTTGGGTATTATCATAGACGTAGCAATTGACGTATTTGTGCTGTGTAACAGCGCACGGTGTTCGGGCACCGCCGAATGTTATGTACACGTCGGGTGTATCGGACGGTACGGCAAAACGTGACAACCGTAAATAAAGAAGGAAAGCCCAAATTACGAGGCTAAAACGAAAAAAACAAATAGAACGTACGAACAAGAGTGGCTGACGCGTTTTGAAGATTATTATTACGTTTTACCGTTGAATGGAATGTCAATCTTAATCAATGAACGGGAAGAGATGGAATATATTTTTTTTCGTTTTTCTATCACTCTCTTTCTCTCTAACCCCCTCTCAACAAAACTTGTATATAAGCGTACGAACACACACACGCAGAGTAACTGTTTCGTTCTCTCTCGCTCTTTCCGTTCGTAGTCGTCCGTCCATACTTCTCGATACGGACACGCGGAGCAGCAGCAGCTGCACCAACAGACGGCGTTAGCGAGCACCACACAAATTTTTCATTTACGGGCAGTTTTACAGCGGCCGTGCCGTAGTGGTTGCTAAACTGTAAACGTGACGTTATCTTCTTTCTCACTCTCTCGCGCCCACCTATATACTAAACACTAGGCACACCCCGGTCATCATTTTTAAACGATGTGGAGGGGGCACATGGCTTTCCATTGTCTGACCCGTATGTATTGCACGCGTCATCACCATTACGAACCCCTGCAGGTGCTTATCCGTATACCTGAAAATAAAAATAATAATATATAGTAATACCGGACAAGTAGGTTTCTTATGGGGGTTGTTGAAAACGGTCTTTATTACGGGGTCAGGTATAGGCAATTTAATGTTTTTGTGCGTTACGCGGAGTGTTTGTGTGAAACGAAATCACAATCGCATAGCGTCGGTTACGTTCGAGTCGGTACGATATTCGAATAGCGCAATGAACCGGTTAGGTCAAATAAATATACTTATGTTTGGGATTATGTTAATTTTATCGACCATTTTATTTTGAAGATAGGTTTGAAAAACTTCGTTTAACTCCCTCATCCGATGGTGATATAATATTACGATTGAACAAAGAAAAAATAATTCAGAAAGAGCCAATTTATATTTGTGTAGTAAATGATTATACTTCAATTTCATTTTTAGTTTAATGACTTTTTATATCTTTATGAATTAATTTGAGTTTTGATTCTAAACGGCCGATACCTATTTTATAGTGTTGAGTTAATAATAAAAAATTATTATATAAAAAAGTAAAAATATTTTGGTTTTTAGATTTAAAAAATTAATTCCAAATAATATGGTATTGTTGTTAAAAAAAATTGTTTTTAAATTCACTAATTTGATTTATATCTGGATGGAAAATTATATTATTCACGCAATCTTCTTTCAAAATCGCGTTTTCTTTATCTGTCGGCAATTCTGTTGTATATGCACTAAATTAATTTGTTTTTCCTTCAGGTAATAAGATACAACGTTAAATTCTCTTACAAGCAGAATAAATAAATGTTTGGAGCAGCAAATTTGTTGTCTCAAAAGTGTCAAGTTTTAACAATTTGCTACTTATAAAAATTTTTTTAAAATATAGACTTACGTAATGAATTTAATTTTCGATTATTAATACGACGCGTGCCTTGTAAAACGGACAATATGTGGAATTACTTTAGTGACCGTGGTTAACCAAACGTTATAGAAGTATCTTAATAGTTTTAATAATTCATTCGGCTATTTAGGCAATGTTACCATTTTTATACGTTGTCATCTACTAAAATAATTTTTGAACGGTATATTTAATTTGGGTTTTCGATTATTTTTAGCGAAACTAGTATTTTTTTTTCAGAAAATGGGTTATCGGACATACTATTATTATGTATTATATCAATAACACATCTTTACTGTTAAACATATTTTACGTTTATGATATTATTGTAATATAAACTAGTGACTTCGGTATGAGGATATGTAATGGTTTTTTCTCTATAAAATTTTTCAAACATAGATAATCTGAAAATTCATCATCGTTGGAAGACATCTATCTTTCAGGCATATTTGACCTTATTCTTTTACTGTTGTATATAGCCGATAAGCAAGTAAAACAGTTAATCACATATGACATTATGTCTGTATTGTAACAGTTAACAAAATAATATTATTAAAAATAAAATGTTGAGAATTGTATATTTACAATAAATACTTTTTGAAAAATGCTAAGAGTAAAACTGGGATGATAAAGTAGGGAGAACTCCCTCTTCAAGCTGTTCGTATGTCTATTCCTGTTAAAATTCCTACCTAAATGTTTTTTAATTCTCATTTAAAACAATCAATCTCTTTGATCACGAAAATAAGAAAACTTATGATTTATTTCGCTTAAGTATTATTCTGTTTTATTATTTTCGTATTTCTTATATCTATAGTAATATAATTTTTTTCTCATATTTCTACTTTAATGGCACAAGTCTTTCTTTCATTTTTATACGCTTTATTATTAAATACCAAACTTCTATCTCCAATGTTCACGTATTTAAAACAAAATTACGCAATTGATTATCAATTTTTGAGCTGTTGAAATTATTTTTATATCAGTTTTAAATTTGTTATGGTTTTGAATCGTACTTGTAACTAAGTTTTTGTTGTTTGATTAAATAGTTAAAACTTTTAATACAGTTTTAAAGGTATATTAAACAATTTATATAAAAGTCAATATATTTTACTAGAAAAGTAATAAATGATATGCGAATATTATTATGAATTTATTATATAGTTGATATATAATAGCTATACCTTATATTTATATATCTGTTTATAAATTAATAAATGCTCATATATATATATATTAATTTAATATTATTATTATTACTATGATAAAACTATCCTTAGATGTAGTTCTTTATTATTAGGTTTATTTATGAGACAGGGTTAAGTAATGTTTTAAACTGGTAGGAAGGTATAAAATATTTGTCATTCAGTTTCTCTTCTGGTCTTTTATTGACATCCCTTTATACTTCCTCTTTATTTCATATCTTACATTTTCTTGATATTTTTATTAATATATAAATCATAGTAAATCCTTTCCTTTCTGAAGGCTTATTATTCACTTTATACTTTTTATTGTATATTTTAATTATTCAGGTTTCATGCAGTTTTTTATAAAAATAATCTCTAAAATAGGAAAAAAGATGTTAAATGATACCAGAACATTTTTTTAAATTAAAAAAGAATACAAGATAAATAAGAAATATTATTTTAAAAAAAAATTTATAACATATTTTAAAATTTGATCATGAAAGTATCTTATAATATAGCAAAAATATTGATCCAAAATGATTAAATACTTTTAAAATGTGTCCTATACACAAATAATTTCATATCTTCGAATCATATAAATAAAAATGTACAAAATACAATTTATTTAAGACATAATACATTATGATCAGAAATAAAAAGACCCAAAACCTAATGGAATTGAGTGTTAAAGGAAGAGAAAGAAGTGGTTGAATGCGGTTGAGTGTGATAAATATTGTTGTTGTGTGCATAAATGATGTGGGAAATTGGGTCAAGTGGAAGTTGAGGACCACCAATGTGGTCAATTCCAAATAGCTGGGAAAGAGGTGAAGAAGAAAAGTATATATCAAGCTTAGTTATTACAGCTTCATTATTGATCAATAGAAAAAAGTAAATACCCACATCAGAATTTGTTTAAATAACACTATGAATAATATGAAAATTAACTCTTTATCTTTTAGTAAATATTATTATATTATATAATATGATATATAATAATATATTATAATATATTATGATGCATATAAGTATTTGTAGTATTGTTTCGGTACATCAAACAATAAAGGGCATATATACTACATATATTTTATATAAAATATCTTTTGAAAGATAATTTTCTGTTAATTAATATAAAATATAACACAAGATACACAAAGCAATAATTTATTTAAAACCCACAGTGTAATTTATTACTATTGAATATTAATTTTATAATACAATAACTTAAAGTTTATAAAGGGAAAATATAAATATCAAAACAAAAATTTTTGCATCTTATAAAATCTTAGTAATATGCTTTGTAATAAATAAAACTCATAACTAATTGTTTAAGTTATAATAGTAATAATTTATTTCCACGCTTGTTTTAGTGCTTTTTGTGAGGCAAGATTTTTTGTTACATAAGCACTTACTAAAAGAACAGTTGTTACAATAATTATTACTAAATAATCAAAATCTTCTTTTAGTACATCAAATGTCTTGGAAGGTGCAACTCTTGTATAAAAGAGATCTAAAAATATATTTAAAATATTTATTTAAAAAAAAAAAATAATAATAATAAGAGCAATGAAATTACCTAATCCATAAACAAAAACTAAGCATGTAGACTCAAGACTACTGGGTGTAGTATATATACCATCAACCCGCATAAGGCTTTTGTTATAATTGATCATAGATTCAGAGAGCATTGGAAGTTCAGGAATATATGGTATTGCTCCTTCTTCTTTAGGTTCACCTAATGGTCTTCGAGGATCTAAAAATGCCCAAGGTACTTCTAATAAATGACCAGTTGTTGTAGCCACTAAACAAAATAAAAATAAACGTTTATTACGTAGGTAATTAGTTAAATATAACAAATTCCTACTTAATATGTGTTTGCTTGTTATTCCTTTTTCAGTAATAGTTGGCTTCATGGCTTGTAAAAATGCAGGAAGTATGTATGCTTGTTTTTCAACTATTGGAGGAATTAGGCTACCTCCAACTGAAGAGAATTCTGAAAATAAATATATAATATTAAACTATACATTTCAAATACTAAATCATAATTATATTAAACGTATAATTAGAATATTATATATTATTTTAATACCTGTAGAGTTGGAAAGTTGATTACCATCATACAGCTCATATGATGCTATTTCAGTCCGTCTCGTTTTGTTATTGTAATAAGAACATAATAACCAATTTTCAGAATGAACTAAATGTATTGGATGGGAAGCCCGTTTATGAACTACAGAGTAGATAATTATACCACTAACCACATCCAATAAATGTAATGTCAAAACACCTTAAAGCAACAAAAACAACTAAATTTGAAAAAAATTAATCTTTATAAACAGAACATACTTTTATGTGTTGTATCTGGTGCTAATGTCAAAATGGCCACCATGTTTGGATTAATATATTTGTACAAGACACTTCTATCACTTAATACTCTCCCTTGAGAATGTACATGTTCCATTGCATCTCGTGAACCAATTGCTATAACTTGAGCAGGTTTGTTAAATTGTGTTCTCCAAACTTCTTTAGCAGAAAATTTCTAAAAAATGTATTTAAATACATAATTTAAATAAATTTTAATATTATGTAAAATATGTCTTACAGTTCCTGAAATTGGTACATCAACAGTGAATCCTTGAAACAAGCCATTTGTAGGATTAGCAATATATATATAAACTGGAGGTGGTTTCGAGGACAAGGGTATATCGGCAGGATATAAATGAGGAGTATTGGAACTATCAAATAAAATTAAATTACGGATAGATTCAATATTCAAAACTGGTAGTGGAACAGCTTGTATAACTCTATATGGAAGTGGTGTAACACCATCTGAATAAAAAAAAATTTTTTTTTGTATATTATAATTTTTGTAAAATATAAAATATTCAATTTAACATACTTTTTGATTCACCATTAATCGGATTGAATGTAAATAAAACTGTATTTTCTGAATCCTAAAATAATGAAAAAATTATATGATGAACAATAAAAGTATATAAAAAAAGGACTTGCTTCATTTTTTAATAATAATGTGCACAGTGGTGAATATGATAAATGCTTCGAATTTCTTTGTAAATGCATAGAAACTGATGGTAATCCACTAACTTTATTCTTATAAAATGTTCCAACTCCACATAAGAGAACAGACCATAAAATTTCACCACTTAAATTATCAATGCCAAATATCTAATGAATTATAAAATACAATTATCTACTCATTAATTATTATAAAATATTATCGAATAATTACTTTTCCTGCACTAGTAACAGCTACAATGATTTTATGTAAACCAAACTGATCACGGACTAAATTGCTTTTGGTTCCAGATTTTTCATATGGTGATTCAATAACACCAAGAATAGTTGCAAATAAAATGCGTAATTGTTGTAATTGGCTAAGAAGACGATGAATAAACATACTGAAAGTGCCCGCTTTAAATAATAAAAAAAAAAAGTTTATTACTAAAAAGCAAAAGATAAGAATTATCATTAAACTCGAAAATAACTAAAAACTACAACAATCACAAATTAAAAAAAAAAAAAAACAAAACAAAACAAATACAATTGTACAAAAATTTTTCTAAAACAAAATTATAAAATTTGCCAACACTACAGGCACAAATAAACCTTTATATTCACTCATCACTCACTCGATACACCGTGATCCAAAAATGCTTGAGCACAAATATATTTTTAAATATGTTTAAACATAACTTATTTATTAGTTTTTATTATTACATTTTATTTATAGACGTGTAGAAAATACTTACATTCTTTATTTCCAAATTCTTTTTCAATAGCAGCTTCAATATCAGAAACTGGTAAATCAACCAATTCTACGTTTATAATATTAGTTAAAGATTCTTCTCTTTGCCATTTTATTGAACCTAATTCAGGGACAACTTTTATTTAGTAAAATAACTACCAACATATCAGTTTTATATATATAGAACAATATATTATAAAAAGTACCTGGTATTTTAAGAAGCATTAGTGATTGATCTAATGTTGTAACTAAAGCAACACAATTAACAGTATTGGCATTGCTGCGACCACAAAATACAGACGATATACTGGGATTAGAAATTTTTAAAGAACTTTTAGTTTCTTTTGATGACAAACTTTCAATAACAGTAAAGTCTTCTAATATTGATCCTTCAGTTATAATAGTATCCTATACAAATAATTAATATTAAGTATAATAATAAATTATAGAATAAAAGTTAAATTATTTAATTATGATCAAATTTATTAATAATAGAGAACTTTTATAACTAAGATATAAATAGTAAATACACATTAAAGAAAAAGTTTAAACTATTAAATTTTAAAACAGAATTAACTTTAGATTTTCAAAAGGATAATCTATTTGAGGTAAAAAAATATAGCATACAATACGAAAACAAAAAATTTAATTCTTTTAAACATTTTAAGACATTAAACCATTTCTTAAATTAATAACAATGATTTTTGGTTGGTATTTATATAAAATTGTTAATTTTATAATACATACTTGTGTAGGTGATGAAACTTGTAATAAAATATGCCTGTCAGCCATATATGTATATATAAATAATGATGTTTTTGTTGTTAATGATCGTGTATAGGATTTGTTATTTTTAATGTAAACTAGTTTTTCTACATTGTTATTTGTAATGATAAATGCAGGAATCGGGCTTCCAGGGACAGCCTTAATTTTATCTCCATAAATGTTAACACTTAAAATATCTTTATTGGTTTTTGTTAATGATACAATATTTAATTGTTTTGTGTCACTAATACAAGCTAAACTTCCAGATGATAATGCACAACTAAAAATGTATGAAAAATATAATAAATAATACACTAAGCTTTAATATAGTAATATTTAATTATTATATATAAATACCGATTAGAACCAGTAAACCAATATGCAGGAAAATTATAGATGGTTTTTCCTTTGAGACCAGTTTCTAAATAGTATGAGTCAACAGTGATTACATCTTTTGATAAATACACAGTATGAAGAAGTCCGTTAAATACGAACCAATACAAGACATTACTATTCTCTGTACTCCATTCAAAATGTAAATATCCATCTTTAACATCCCACCCACGTACTTTAACAATACCAATTCCACTAACTGTAATAATTTTAGATTTGGTTGGGTGTATTAATTCAATACTACCATCGGGTCCTTTTTCTAAAATTTGTCTCCAAATAATATCACCTAATTGTAATCAATCACAATTATTATACACTTAAATAATTTATATATCTATCTTACCAGTATCTATGGCTAATGAGGCCACAACGTTTTTTTTAGTTGCTATGTATAATCGTTTTGTTGTCACATCAACATCAATTAATGAAAATTTTACTTCGCCAACATAATCTTGTTTCCTGTAAATATTATTCTTATTATATTGTATTTGAGACAGAAAATATATATAATTGGATGTTCGATGACAAATCATCAATTTATAACAAATATAATAATATAATTTTTGTTGTATTAATGTAAAAAAGAAGAGTAGTATATTTACCAGTCAAATTTTCCAATTTGGTCTTCGTATAATCCATTGACGATTACAAATAAAAATGAATATAGGAACAAAATAAATACATTCTTAGAAACCATGTTTGCGAATATATATGTTTATAATATATACATATTCGTACAAGTATTGTATTAATATATGCGTATATGTGTGTAACGTTTAAATTTACAATACGATCATAGAAGTGTAAAATTTTTTTATTGTTTAACCTAAATATTATGACACAAAAACGATAGCCAATGCAATGGATACTGAAAACCGGAAAATCAAGGAAAAGTGCATAGATAATAAAAGTATCTTATCATACGAATGATATGCTGATTAGAAACATATACGGCCATCACAATTAATTTACAAAAAAATATTATTCAAAGACTATATAAGTAAAGTCAGTAAAGGAATATAATGTTTAAAAAGGTTTATTAAATAAATTAAATATTAATAATATTATAATAATTATAATAAATTAAAACTAAATATTTAATTTTAAAAATATTATTAATCTTCATGAATAAATTTGTGTTTGAAACTTAATGGCTTTTCAAAATATTTATCATTTTTCGGTCAACTGTTTTTTGTATGTTTTTTTTTTTGTTAATAGATATTTAATCTTTTTTTAAATACGTATATTTAAGATACGATATAGTTTTTATTTTTACAATTAAGTAAAAATTGTATTCTTTATCATTTATGTTTGTTTTTTTATTGTTAAATTTTAATACGCGTATGTATGTAGATTTATTTATTTTAAAAAAAGTTTATATATATATTTAAGCTAAAAATGATTGATAACATTTTCAAATGTTTTATTTCCTTTACCGTAATTTAATTTAATACAGTGAAATTGCCAACCTCAGGTCATAATTTAAATTGAGGTTGTGAACATTTTTATGGTTTTAACCTTGTGAAAACACAATTTATGTATTATTATTATTATATCGGTACAATTTTCTTGCAACTAATTTCATTAATTTTATGTTAATAAATAAAAGTTATGATTTAAGGTTTTTTAAGGGTTGTGAAAAGTTACATTCACAATTTTAGGAACACTCATACAAAGTTGGGAACCATTGATTAATATGAGAAGTTTTTGATCATAAATTAAAAAATTCTCCAAAAATAATATTATTGAAGAATTTAATATTGTTTATTATTAAACAAATTTGAATAGAAATAATACCTAGTACATGAAACTACAAACTAACAAAGAATTTAAAAAATAATACATCTAAAAAAATCTGAAATTCTAATTTTTTTAAATTTGAAATAAAAATTGTACAATAGGTAATGATTATTTCTGATAAATGTTTATAATTATATTTTTTGTACATTATAAAAATAATATTAATTGTTTTATAAAATGTAAAACTCATAGGTTATTATTTAATATTTATTATATAATCATATAATAAATATTAATTAATACTTTTATAAATATAATTCTCATAAATTATTTAAATTTATTCTTAATTAACAGAAGTAACAAAACATTTTCAAATTATATCTGCAGTACATTACTTACTACAAATATTATTACTGTGCTATATGATTTATATGTTTGAAGATAATTAAAAGACAAATTACCTTTTATAAATAAATTTACAAAATAACAACTTACATAAAATAGTTATAATTAAAAAGTGAAATGTTGTACAAAGGGTATTTATCACACTATTAAAAATAAATGTCATTAACCTACAAACTTAAAGTACGTATTCAAAATTAGAATTGATTTTTAATGTGTTATATAAATTGGTATATATTAATTACGGCAAAAAACTTCCCAAAAAAATATTTTTACTTTAAAAATTTGAAATGTTATGATTATTTTGTATATTTAATTAATTTAATTTAAAAAAATAATATAATTCATAGAAATATTTGCTTAAATACTCATAAAATATGATCTCATATAAGAATTATCAGTTAATTTATTATTTTATAGTGTAGGTTATAAGTAATTGAATGCCTATGTATATTAAATATTATAAATGTAATATATGCATGATTGGGAAAGATACTTAAAAACCTTGATACCAGATACATATATTTTCAAAATCTAGTAACCAAATACTAGATAATTATGTGTATAATAAAAATGTACAAAAATATTCAAATCATAGTATTTTTTTAATGTATTACATTTTTTCATCGAAAAAAATTAAATACTAAATACAAATTCAAAAAGTATCAGCTATATATATATATAATTAATCATAAATATCACTTTTTAATAGTGTATTACAGTATAAGATATAATTGTATTGAAGATATTCCCTGAATATGTATGTGTAATAATAATAATTATCTTAAGTTAAAGTTAGCACAATGAAATTGTAAAAAAAAATTATTAAACATAAATTGATTTATCTATCATACAATTTAAATTGTTTTTATATAAGTATATGTAATACGTATATTATATAAGATAAAACTATGATAAAAATGCTTAATCTTTGACATGACATTTTTTTTATGTAATTTTAAAATGAACGTAAATTATATTAATTTGCAATTCATATAAATTTCGTTACGTTTCATTATGCTGTCACATTAGATGTTTTAATATCTGTTTTTACTGAAATAATTAATGAATGAAGTACTTTAATTTTAATATGTAGTTTTTAAGATTTCTTTTTATGTAATGTAATTTGTGTTTGTATTTATCTAGTTCTTAGGAAAAAGCATTTAGTTTTAATGGTTTTTATCCCAAATGAAATTATTAATTAAACATATTAGGACGAAATCATTCTATAAAAAATTATGTTTTTTGATTTTTAGATTTGACATGGAAAACTCTATAGGTAGACCCTTCTTTGAAGAAATTAGAATTCCTGTACCATTTGGTTATATAAGTGGTTAGTATTGAAATTTGTTTATTACTTTAAAGGTAGACTTGTCAAATATTAAAAGTATTTGAGTATGTATATATTTGAGTATGTAAATAACTTAAATATATATTTTTTAGTTTTATCGTAAAATTTTTTTTTAACTTTAATTTTAATAATAAGTCATTAAACATAATTTATATAGTTGGAAAAGCTTCGTATGTTTTAGAATACAATTTAGTAATGAAAAAGTAAACTATCAATATTATTTTAGAATTTAAACCATTATATAAACACTTAATGTATATCTTTAATTTCTATTAGGAATGAAAACTATAATTTAATTGTATTTATGATTGAAGTGAATGAGTATATGAGAAACAAAGATTTTAAGAATGCTTGATTTATATATATTTTTCATGAGATACGAGATACCGATAAATGTTATTAACATAAAATACGTTTTATGGGGAGTATTTTTTAAAATACAAAATGAAAATATTCTTACAAGTCTATACAAGAATTTGCATTTAAAAAATTATATTTTGGTTTAAATATATAAAATTTGTCTATATAAAAATATAAAACATTTTCATAATTTTATTAAAATAAACTTAAAATGTACCAAAACTCTAAAATTTAGATTTAAGTACCAAAAGAGATAAATGTTTTATTTTGTAGTTTAAATGTTTAGTATATTTTTTTTTTTAGGTAAATGGTGGGGACCAAAAGACAAACAGCCTATAATTGCAATTCACGGATGGCAAGATAATGCTGGAACTTTTGATCCTTTAATTGAATTACTACCAAGAGATATTTCTATATTGTGTATAGATTTACCAGGGCATGGACTGTCTTCTCATATACCATCAGTAAATATATTATTTGCATAATGAAACACTATCATACATCACTGTAGTAATAGATATTTTAATTAAAAATTTATACAACCATGAAATTATTTTTATAGGGTCTGTCATATTATTTATTTTGGGATGGTCTAGCTATATTAAGAAGAATAGTCCAACATTACAAATGGAGAAGAATTTCTATTATGGGTCATTCTTTAGGAGCTGCTATTGGATTTTTATATGCATCATCATATCCTGATGATACAGAAATGTTAATAAGCATTGATACAGTATCACCAGTAATTGTCGAACCCAGTAAAATTGTTGAAACCACTGGACCAAATCTTGATAAGTATGTTTTATTATAAAATTTAAGACTTGTTTAGTTAAGTTTAAGAGTAATTTATTTTTTAGATTTTTGTATTATAATACAATAAAACCTGATAAATTGCCCTCGTATGACTATTCAGATATGATAGATTTAGTTGTTGATGGACATCATGGTTCATTGACACGTAAATCATGTGAAATACTTATGAAACGTGGTATGTATCGTGTCGAAAATAACAAATATCTGTTTTCGAGAGATATACGTCTTAAGGTAAATAAGCTTTTCATCTTTAAGAAAAAAAATTGATTTTAGTAAAGGTTTTTCACAAATAAAAAAATTATATTATAACCCTAACAATTAATAAACATTAAGAATTCATATTATATTGCAAAATGTAAACAATAGTGACCTTTCAATAATATTTAAAATATAATCCATTTAGTTTTTGAACCATATACAGTTTAATTTTTACAACTCTTTTAATATCTTTTAATAAAGATTAGTAGAGTAGTAAATTATAAATAATAGAATAATAGATACATCAGTGGCATCACTATAGTTTACAATGATAAATTATAAAAAGTAAAAATACATGTTATTATGAACCAACTACATTTTTTTAAATATTCAGACTAAAAAAGAAACATTTATATACTGGTCAAATTATATAATTAGAATATTAAAGAAATTTAAAATTGTATAATAAAAAAAAAAAATTATAATAACTTAAATTTAATATATTTTTGTTATTTCGATTTGGAATTTTCGCTCTTAAAATTGTAAACTGTTAGGCTTTAAACAAAATAATGATGAGCTGTTTTTATGTTCATAATGCATTTAACAATTGTATTGCAGGATTCAAAAGAATCAGTTTTTAGTTACAATTCTATAATTATTTAATTTAAAATGTTTTAATAATAACTAATAAAAAAAAAACAAAAAAATTTAAATGGTTATAATTCATTTTAATCAAATGACATTTTAAATTCTACTTTTAAAATAGCTAAAACTGATTTTATTATATTATTTTTGTTGTTTTTAAAATAATTAAGTATCTGGTTATACTACATAGATTTTTTAATCGCTAATGGGATTGTAATATAAATACCACATTTTTGC
The DNA here is from genome assembly GCA_025469175.1 of Geopemphigus sp. TES_GeoC_2020. Classification (NCBI taxonomy): domain Eukaryota; kingdom Metazoa; phylum Arthropoda; class Insecta; order Hemiptera; family Aphididae; genus Geopemphigus; species Geopemphigus sp. TES_GeoC_2020. The sequence goes on from JAIPRN010000158.1 coordinate 82,357, forward strand.
ATGTACAGGTAGCATGGATGGGTTTACTATCTCTAGATGTAGTAATAGAATTAGCTGGTCATATAACTTGTCGCTATATGAATATTAAAGCTAAACCATATAGATCTTTGGACAATTGGCCAGTATATTCTCAAATTTTGGAAATAATTAAAGCAAACTCAAAAGAATTTGTATATAAGGAATATAATGGTACTCATCACTTGCATCTTAACAACCCGGAGTGTTTGGCTTTGGATGTTACAGCTTTTGTTAAAAAGTCTTTCAGTTCTTCGCTGGAAAGTAGTAAATAAAATGTAATTATAAAATAGTATGTATTGAACTTTAAATTATCTGTAAATTAACAATTTTTTAACTGCCTTTTTTTTAATAAATTGACAAACACCCACTAGCTAGAAAACGATTAAGCAAAATTTTGGGCAGTGGGTCACTATCAGTTATTTTCAAAAAATAACAATAAAGAAAATAAACAATTTTTTGAGGAGTATGATTTATATTATTTGCGAAGTATGACAGAATGTTACCTTGACATACCATATTTTGCAATAAATTATTGCCCAAAAAGTTAAAAAAACAATTAAAACCAAACAAAAGAAATAATTCACGATGAAAATATAGCTTAGAAGTTGTAGTCCTGCATCTCCCTCTTTTTTGACAACACTTCAATGGAGTTACCCCATTTAAGGTCTGTCTCTTATACTCTACCACCTCCTTAGCTATTAACATGGCCTTCGTGAATTAAACCAGAGCATTCCACAAAGCCAGAAACTCCAGTATATGAGGGACAAGGTCACAAGGATTATTTATCTGCCTTAACCATGTTATGCATATGTAAGACTACAAATATTGCTGTTAATTGGTTATTTACTTAATATTTAGTGTTTAAAGTCTACTCATATTTATATGCGTGTTTTACTAAATTCATGTGTCATAGTGTGTCTATTTAAATTTTGCAGATAATTTATTAAATTTTATACACATATTTGAGTCATTTGTTTTTTATAAAAACAAAATATTTTTGATGGTTAGAATATATAATATATGTATGTATATCAGGTGTATAAATATGAAACCAAAATGGCTCTAGTTGTTAATGTAGTGACTTTTAAACTGCGTTATTAGTACATTTTTATTGTATTTACATTTATCAAATACTTTAAATTCACAACAATACGACATATTTTTTCATAGTATTGAACATGTCAAATTTATGCCTGAAAACTACGATTTGCAGTTAGCATCGATTTTCTGTTATTATTTGAAAAAAAACTGCTGCAGAATCGCATTGAACGCTTATCGAAGTTTACAATGAGCATGCCTTTGGTAAATCATAATGCTTTGAATGTTTTAAAAAAATTCAAAGTAGCGACTTATATGTGAGAAATGGAGAACGTGGAAGACTTTCGAAAAAGTTTGAAAACATTAAATCGCCATCATTGTTGGACGAGAATGACGCTCAAACACAACAACAATTCGCGGATCAATTAAATGTGACACGAGAAGTCGTCTCCGTACGTTTGAAAGTCATGGAAAAGATCCTGAAGGTGGGAAAATGGGTTTCACATGAACTGAATGAAAGACAGCAGGAAAACCAAAAAAACCACTTTGCGAAATGCTGTTCACAACGCACAAAAGATCATTTCTCCATCAAATTGTGACTGGCGATGAAAAATAGATCTATTTTAAGAATTCTAAACGTAGAAGATTACGGACAACTCCAATAAAAATCAGCGATATTGACTGCAAGGCTAAATTGCTATGAATAGAAGACAATGTTTTGTAATTAGAAGGGTGTTATCTATTGTGCTGTTAAAACCTTACAAAACTGTTAATACTGAACGCTACCGACAACAAATGATAGATTTGAACCAAGCATTACGAGAAAAATGATCCGAATATTAAAAGAAGCAACACAAAGTGATTTTGCTTCATGATAATGCACCATCGCACATAGCAATACCGGTCAAGGAAACAATATAGGTGTTTAGTTGGAAAATACTTTCGCATGCGGCTTACTTATCAGATTTGGCTCCATCTGATTACTACTTATTCGCATTAATTGGACACGCACTTGCTGAAAAGCGCTTCACTTCTTACAAAAATGTATAAAATTAGTTCGACGATTGGTTTGCCTCAAAAGAGCAAGTTTTTTTGGTGTGGCATCTACAAATTACCAGAGACATAGGAAAAATGTGTAGCTAATGATAGGGAATACTTTGAATAACATATTTTTTACCATTTTCATACAATAAATGTGTATTTTTTATAAAAAAATTCCGGTTTCATATTTACATACCTGGTATATATATATTTATATTTATACCATAAGGTATAAAGGCGAGGGAGATGATGATGATTATGATATATATATGTTTATTTACGTGTGTAATTATTTTTTTTTTATTATAATTATATTTTTTTATAGATTAACAGGTATGCTTTACTATCATTTGATGTTGTAAATGAGTTTGCGAAGAAAATCCAATGCCGTTACTTAATGATTAAAGCCATTCAGAATAAGACATGTAATAATTGGTTACTGTATCAAAATATTTTAGAAACAATTAAATACGCTACTGATGATTTTAATTTTGTAAAAGTTCATGGTTCACATCATGTACATTTGAATGATGCTTCAAAAGTCGCTCCATATATTATTAATTTTATAAAAAGGGTTAACGAGTTGTAATTGATATTATATTAAAATATATCATACAATATATAAATACAAACGAGTTTATATTTATAAATATTATATATTTAATTAATAAATGACACAAAATGCACACGTGGAAAAACAATTATTAATAAAAAAGAGACCTGAACATCTCATTGTTACAAAGCATAGTTAAGTGACATTTCAACATAAAAATAAAAAAAGTAGTTATGTACAAAGTTCATAAGAGCTTGAAAATATTGACAATATGATGGGATTGTCTGTTTGAACTAAAATTAACAGTTTAATTATTAATTAACGTTTCAATAATAATTTTCTGGCCATTAATGTTAGCTAAGTATTTCTTTATACCCTTTTAATGTTAGGAACTAATTAAAATTAAAATTTTGTTTGGTTGTACGACCATTTGGATATTTCTAATAATTGTCAATGAAGGTTCGTAATATATTTGTAATTTAATTTTCCTTCCATATTTTTATTTCAGGAAAATATGTTTTACATAATGATTTTTATACATTATTACGTTTAAAACAGCATAGTTTTTAATTTTCGTGCTAACTAATGAACAGTATAATTAAGGATGTTAAAACAATATAAAAGTATAAACGTAAGAGTCTTTCCAAAATGAAAATTACGGATTTTAAACATTCGAATTTTAGAGGAATTAGAAGCTTCTAATAACAATAAGTGTGTATAGTGTAATGTAATTTCCAGCAATAAGTCAAAAAGGTTAATTCGTAATTACTTTATAATATATGTATATCTGACATTATATTATATATCTGATATATATATATATATTCGTATATTGTCTTTTATTTGTCTCATGTCAATCACAAAGCGTTCCGTTACAATACTTTTTAAAATTATTTCGCCACTAGGAAAAGCTTAAAATTGCTCTTCTCTATCCACCATTCGATGCGGCGATCTCGTGCTGCGGCTTTGAGTGAGTGATTTGTAGAGATCCTGCCGTCATCATCAACTACATAAAATAGATGTATAAATATAAAAAGTAAGTATGTACGTATTTAAATTTCGCTTTGTAATTATGATCATAGTGCGTTGCACAATAATCGCGTCGTTGTCTAAGCTACGCAGCACATTTTTGTGCACGTCGTATTAATACTTGGACTTTAAGATAACGTTAAAGAACCCGAAATTTAAACGTAAAATTCATTGTGTAAGAGATAATATTACTCTCGAACCGTATTTATAGTAGGATTATCAAACACGCTACATCGAGGAGAACTTTATCTGTGCCGTACAATTTTATATATCGTATTTTCGATAAATATTGTTAATTCGCAGTTTCGTTTAATTTTGGTTTTTCATTTGAGTTACGTTTACATTTTTCTCGATGATCCGAAAAAAAGAATTTAAGTTCACCATTAGGAATTTAGCAACATTTAACGTTGAACTTCGGTTATAATTTCTATAGGATCAATAGATCCTAGTATTTACTTATCCATAGTTAATTTTATTATAATTAGTAAAATTTAAAAAATAATACACGCTGTAAAAAATCGTGTTAAAAATATGCTTTAAACACATTCGTGTAGGTAATATATTGTGAAATGTATTTCATATTTGCGTCATTTATGTCAAATGGTTAGTATGGTTATTTTTTATCCGATCGTAACTGTAGTGAGTACCTACCGATATATTGGTTGCTTATATTGTGTTTATAGCTTTGTTTAATGTGCATATATACACATATAATCTTTATAATTTATTATTAGACAATATATAACGGAATTGTTTGTATCCGTATATATATATTTATATATTACATTTATAGTATACTTTGTATTTTCGACGTCATAATAATATTAACAATAGTGAAACCTAACCTCCTACATGACGACATGAACAATACCTATTGAAAAGCCGTTTTCTAAATTCTTGTGGTTGCAGACACTTCGATAAAACCTATTGTTACTATTAACCATAAAGTATAGTGGCGTGAATACATTAACACGTTAATATGTTAGAAAATGAACAGAAATATGTAAAATATTCGTGTACCCGAACGAAAAATAATTATCGCGTTTGAGTAAATAATTATCGCGTTAATAAAGGCACTATACCTGATTTTTGTAACTCGTGTATTTCTTTTTTTTCGATACACATCATTATGGGCGAGAACGACAAGATCAGATATTTGGCGATTTACAACAGTAAGTACTAACGTGTTACAATTGTATAATTATTATATGAATTCTTATTGTGATCTCGAATATGCTTCTTACGTAATGGAAACAAAAAAATTAATTAACGATAAATTAAATTAAGCGTATAAACGAATTATCGAATAAATTGATTGAATTTTATAACGTTCGGAATTTCGTAGGGAATTATTGACATAATTGTTTGTCTTTATTTACCTATATAAAATTAAACGTTATTTTTCTTTTAAATTATAAACAAAATCAAAATGAACCTATTGGTTTTGCCAATAAGGCGTTATTTGTTAAATAAATATTACGAGAGGATACAAAAAATATACATAGTTAAGTAAAGCTCATAGAGTAAGCCCTACTCATACGTACATTATCGCCATTCTAATTCGAGTCGTGTATAAGTAATAGTAATATATTTTTCTTAAACGAAAACTAACATTTTTTAACGTACTCACGTTAGAACCAATTATTGCCGTGGCTCTCAGGGGAGGTGGATACATCGCTCCCACCGCCCACGTTCTCTGTAAATATTATAATGTACGATATATTATACACACTGCAAAATTATATATCGGTTTTACGCATCGCTGACGACATAAGATGGATATAATTGTTTTGTTATGATTCGGGAAAAACGAAAAAACGTGTGTAGTCGTTATTATAAATATCATGCGGCAGCATTAATGGTTAGTTTAATATCTAATCTCGTAAAACAAGTATCTTTAACTATACCGCAATACGTAGCGCGCTTTATTAAATTATACACGTAATTTTAATGAAAAAATAATAATGACGGTATAGTATTTTCGATTAATTTTCGTTTATTACTTATTGGCACAGTAAATATACCATAATATTTTGCGGATCGACGTCGTTCGGTGGCCATGGCGCAGAGTTTATCGTCCGTTAAATATATTATTTGTATTTTGATCGCGATTTTATACTTATCGTTAACGAACTGTAACCTGCAACGAGAACCTAAAAAGCAACCACATATTGTCCTCATCGTAGCTGACGATTTGGTAAGTATACCACGTATGTTTACAATTAGTATTTACCTATAACGCCTGTATAGTGGCGCAGAAATTTTAAAATGCTACTCGAACGATAAATAGGAAAATATCGATCCAAAAGCGTTGGTTAAACAAAAATTGCGTGATTTTAAAAATTACGATCAGGTATTATAGTCATTAACATAGAAATCGAAGCACTGCTTGACACCGGTTTACTCGCGAAAGTGGATTTTGAATTTTTGCTCTCAACCTTTAGCTTTGACCTACAACTATTGACGATTAGTTATTCGTCATTTCTGCCATTACGAACTGTGAGCGTATAGATTTCGTTTTATACATTTCATTGTGAACAATTCGTATCTCGAACTGTTGCACGCATAAATAAAATATATTTATATGCGCACGGACCTGTAGGGTTGGAACGACGTTGGTTTTCACGGATCTATTCAAATACCAACGCCGAATATCGACGCACTGGCTTACAACGGTGTGATATTGAATCGTCATTATGTTCAACCAACTTGTACACCGTCGAGGGCTGCTTTGCTTACAGGGAAATACCCAATTCGATATGGTAAAAATTATTTCTATTATTGTTTGCTCGTTTAAACATAGTTTTAATAATTATAAACGTGTATTAAATTAACGTTATATACGCATTAGGTTGTCCGATAGATAATTAATAATTATTGTAAAAGTACGAGATTATCGTTCCGCCATTATATTACCTCTCTTTCTCTCTCTCTGTATGTGTATATATAATATATGTATACATAGATACTTTAAAAAATTGAACAATTATCACTAGGTATATTCGTGTATTTTTTAACGTACCAATGCAAAAATCTGTGGTACTTATTTTCAGGCCTTCAAGGTACACCTATTATTGCTGGCGAACCTTTGGCACTTCCGTTGAAGGAAAAAGTGTTACCGCAAGTACGATAAATATATTTTAACCCTATAGTATTATAGTCGCGTTTAATTTATTTGAACAATAAAATGTTTAGTATTTGAAAGATTTGGGTTATTCTACTCATTTGGTAGGAAAATGGCACTTGGGAGCATACAAAAAACATTTTACCCCCACAAGAAGAGGATTCGACAGTCATTTCGGTTATTGGAATGGATTTATAAGTTATAGAAACAGTACGCATTCTACGGTAAATAAATAACGAAAATACCCTCTTAATTTTATTCTTAATAAATATAAATACCGTTTTGAAAAATTATGATGTCTATAGGATTCAATGAGTGGTAAAGATGCCAGACGTGGGTTTAAAAGGGCGGGAAATGAAATGGTTGATCGATATGCGACAGAAGTATTCACAGAAGAAGCCTTGAAAATTATAGAATCGTGTAAGCATCAGGAAAACCCTATGTTCTTAATGATAAGCCATCTAGCTGTTCACACCGGAGATCCTGGACCAAATCTCTTGGAAGTTTCGAATAAAACATATAACGATATCAGGTTCAATTATATCGAAAATAATGAAAGAAGGCTTTACGCAGGTAAAAAGCAAATCGTAAAATACTTAACTATAATTCGTCGTTTTTACGATTATAAGGTTTTTTTATAATACGTCGATTTTAATTTGTATCGAATAAAACTATATATATTTATAGCAATTGAAAAACTCGTTATCCTATTCAATACAGTTGATGAAAAGATAGTAATTATACGGGAAATTATATAAATGTGTATATATATATTATTAATATACAGTTTTCAAGGTTAATTTACAAAAATAAAGTATCATTTGAAATAATAATAATTACTTGTTTATAAAACTCGCTTAAAAATAAAATACTTATTCAAATAGATCAAATAAATCAAAAATATTCGAAATTACGAATTTAATTTAAACGTAACATTATAAAATAAATTTTACGAAATAGCCAAAGATGTACGTGTATTATAATTTGTTTATACGGCATCTAACTGATATAGTTCTTATTTATTATTCGTAGACTGTAAATAAATTGTTTATATTAAATTTTCTTTTTTTATAATTTATATTATAAATTATTTAAATTTTATAATTGGCTTATACACTATAAATGCGTATTTAAAAAAATACAATTCGTCTGAATTTGAGTTATTGTAACTTGCAGGGAATCTTGTTATTTCAATTTGTAAGCATAGTTTCAACAGATATAATAATAATGTTAAGATTATTAATGTAATTATTATAATTCCAAGATGAATATTTCACTACAAAGTCGATGTTTTTATCGAATGTTTTGAATATTTTAATTAAATAAGTATTATAATAAATATTTTATTTTGAATTATTTAAATTATTTTCATTTATCTCGATGCAAGTCAACGTTATGTTATTATTGTTAATTTAAACGCAATGATTAATCATTGTACGTATGAAATCATAATTCTAAGTAGTATTCGATTTACTATAACGATTTGTAATTCTAAATATTTTTGGGAAAATAAATTATTTTATTGTATGGTGTTGTGTTGTACTTATGATAATATACGTTGTAAATTTTATTATGTAACTTATATTAGTCGAAAATTATTATAAAATTGTGTGATAATAGGGGAAGTTTCATTATTTCCACTGACTATAACCTTTATTTAGTCCAGAAATGTATTGACTTCAATACGCCGCGACGCTGATACACGATAAATATCCACGTAAACATTATTGTTATTTCAGGAATGTTAACTTCGTTGGATGACTCTGTTGGCAGCGTAATTGAGTCGTTGGATAATAACGGAATGTTAGAAGACTCGATTGTGTTGTTTATATCTGACAATGGTGCACCAGCTGACGACCCGATATGGGGTTACGAAAATTCCGGTTCAAATTGGCCTTTAAGAGGAGTACGTTTAATTGAATGTATATTATCGTGTAGTATGTACACCTGTACACGTGATTTTCACAATTTAATATTAACGAATTGAATTAACAACGTTTACTGGTGTACAAATAACTATATAAAATAAAATAAAGATACGCATATATAATAATTAATTATAAATTAAAACAAAATTTTTAGGAAAAAGGAGCAGTACTTGACGGCGGAGTACGTGGAGTGGCAGCAATGTGGAGTACACGGTTGAAAAAAAAACACAAAATTTCTGAAAATTTGTTTCATATGACAGATTGGTTGCCTACTTTATATACTGCTGCGGGTAAGAACGTTTACAATTAAAATTTTCCTATGATAATTCGACAGAAAGTCTATTAGTATAATATTATGTAAGAACAATAAATAAATAAAAAATGAGTTCGCCGAATATTTAAAATGTAATTAACACACTGTTCGTATATTATTCGATAATTAAATAATTTCCAATCGTAAATCGCGCGCAAAATTTTACGCGAAGATTTTTCAAACAACACGTTTTATTATTTGACTGTAATACATTTCTTATCAACTCAAAGTAATTGAAAAATAGAAGAACGAAATAATACTTATCGAAAAATTGCTTATTTTTAGGCGGCGAATTCGAAGACTTGGGTAAAATCGACGGTGTCGACCAGTGGAAAAGTCTAACCGATACTTCGAAGCGTATGAGATCGATGGTTTTGATTAATATAGACGAGACAAGAGGAGAAGAAGCGTTAATTTTTAACCAATGGAAAGTTGTTAAAAGTAAACAAAAGTTTTTACGGGCATTCATAAATTTACAGAGTGATTTTTTTATAGTGAGCCAGGCTATAATTCGGCAAATACGAATAATTTTTGTTTAGAAAGTTTTTCGTTTATTCCGTTTTATATATTTGTTCATAATTTTAATACGTTAATCTATAATTTAAATTATAAGTGTTTAAAGAACAAATTTTTATAAGAATACGTACGCTAATTTTTAAAATACGACGAATATTTCCCCGAGTAATTAAAAGATGTGACGAAATGAAGAAAATTACTTTAGTAGATATTTATCCCTTTGGAAACATTTTATCAGAAATTTATCAATAATCATTGTTATTCGCAAACGGAATATTGAGAATAAATAACGAAAAAGCGTTTTCCATCGTTTATTTTGATTCTATAAATTAATGTAGAAACAAATATGAGCAGTCAGCAAACCTATAAAATATTTTGTTTTAGAGCTATATAATTTAAGCGCTATTTAGCCGCCAACGAATTTCGAAAATGGTTTATTTTTCGAAATAAAAATTTATTTGTACGCGATCTACGCGCATTTACGCCTCGTACGTATTCAACAGGTAACCGTACGAGTGACATTGTACATTATCTCCGGTACAGCGGTGACCCCGGCAACAGAGGACCGGACTACAACATGGCCAACGTGGTAGACTGTCCAGCCGGTTCGCGTTTGTCGAAAATCAATTGTTTAACGACCAAAGAGGACTGCATGGACACGTTAACTGCGTACGATTTGTTCTACAGCATCCGTTCCCGGGTCAAAATCGACGACGGCAAATGCGCCGAGCGCGTCGCGAACGCCAATCCCGACGAACGACCCTACGAGTGTTTCGATGATTACTGTTTGTTCGACGTGCAGCAAGACCCGTGCGAGTACCGGAACGTGGCCGAACAAAACCGGCAGGCTCTGGCCATGACGGTAGACATGTTGGAACAGTTTAAGACAGAAATGATCGAGCAAATCATTCCGAAAATCGACCCTAACGCGGATCCCCGTCTTTTCGACGGCTATTGGGAGACTTGGATGGAACTCGGCAACGGTGCCGATCCGCTTACAAGCGGATACAGCGCGTGTGCTATGATAATTGTAGCGTGCGCGTTAAACCGTATTTTTTCCCGATTTTATTATAACGCGTGAACAACGGCGTATACTGACGTAGGGGTGACATGAAGGTACGAAAGTGGAGGGACGATCACCATTGTCGGTTTTTTTGCAATTCACCCAATGACGAACAAATAAAAACTCATTTAAACGTTTTAAAAAGCAACGTAACGACAATAATTAACGACATTATTATTAAAAATTAAACGCTCAATATTATATTTCCCGGTTTTTTTTACTGGTAGAACGATGGATACATATTTTTTGATTTTGGTTCTGCGGTGATCGAAATAAGTAATTTTTAACTATTAATATCGAACGATTTAATTAGTAATATATATTTACACATATGCACTGTAAAGAGGATTCGAAGAAGAGCGCTTGCAATGCCTTGGCTTTAAAAAAAATTTTAAAAAGGGAAGAATAACGACACAATTATATACATAATTAACTTTATTAACATTATTCCAACTAATTATAAGCTTGTAGGTTCATTAGCAAGTTATTTTTTGGTCAATAATTGAAATCATCTAGGATTTTGCGAACATTTATCGAATTACGTCGTTAGTAAAATTGGTATCCTCCTTAAATACGTTTCTAAAAACATTTATACATAAATGCAGATAGCCGATCGTCACCCATACTGGTCTGATTCAAGATTTTGACACGCCTTAACCTCTACTAAACGAACGTTTGATATTATGGGTTGTTGCTGTAACAGTTACAGTATCAATCTGAATTGCTTCAGCTACAAATGGATAATAAAATCCTTTTGAAAGATCGTTTACGTACTCATAGATCGTAGATGGTTTTGTTTCATTTCCCCTTATTTCAAACCATACAGTTACTTCACGTTTATACAGATTTATAATAACGTACACGCGTGATAAACTAGTAATTTGTTCTATGATTCGATGGGCGGTAGAGGTCACCAGTGGAGTACTTAAACCTGAATTCTGGGGGGGGGGTTAATTTTTAAATAAATAAATCGGACGATCCTAACGAAACGAGACAATATATACATTTTAATTGATTATTCATTTTTAACGAACACGTTATATATTATTATAACGTGTATTGAATTTTAAAAATATTTTAATTTTTCGTTATTATTGACTTAAAAATATACGTCTCGTAAGAAATTAATTTTTCGCAAAATTTTTTTGGGGAGGGGGAATTTATCCACGTATCTTGTATTAAATCTCGCCAATTCGTAATAATATAATTAAATATTAATGTGAACGTGGATCGTACAATATTAAGATAATGTACCTAACGCGTTATTTTTATTATAATTAAATCGGCAATTATACGACTCGACGTTAGACAGCTATAATTATTTACTTAGAGCGTCGTGACGTAAGTTGTTTAAAATATTTGGTCGCTCGTGTTGTGTAGCGTTCAAATACAACCTGCTTGTTTGATAATTATACTAACCACTCCTTGTATACACGTAAATGTAACGCGATGGAATACAATTTAAGGAACAAAGACGTCATAGCTCGATTATTTAACTCGAATGCTGTATAAGATAGGAATTTTATATTATTGTTTCGTTATGGTATCGAGTTACGTTACTTGTTAGGTGTTATAAATTATATAACGAGTTAGAGAGTCGGTAGGGGAATAAAGTAACTCGTCGCTTTCCAGCCGTGGACTGTTTGGTCTGTCGTACGAACATTCTAGGTATATTATATCCAATCGTATCGATTCGACATCGTCGTAATAATTCGTTATTTCGATCGTTTCGTAATGATGATTGCTCGATATATTTCGAGAATGTCGTGGCAATTGAACGAAGTATATAGTAGTTCGACGTGAACGTAGACGGTATAAGTATTTCATAATCGAGTAGAGCAGATCCATCGTTGTATTTAACTTACGTAGAAAGTTTGTTTTCAATTTAATTACGCAATATATTTCGAATATTTCCGAAGTAAAATTACCGTAGTTAATTGTGAAAGAGTGATATTTTAAAACGTTTACGTATTGTTCTCGGGAATTGTCGTAAAAAGAATAACGATATAAACGAAACACACGAGTACAATTTTTAAATTTGTCGCGCGTTTCTATCCACCGTTTCGCTTATCGTTCGCAATAAAACACCATGTTGTTGTGATAACGGCAGTTTTTTTTTCAATTTTCGACCCTTGTATGGATTTTACTCCGTCGTACCAATTATACGTTGCGTTTCAGACTCGGGCAATTGTATATTTATTCTTATATGGAACGATAATAAAAAAAGTATGGCGTAATTGTATCGAATTGAACGGGGCCGAACATCATGGTAAGAAATATTATAAAACTCTAAGGAACGAACAGCCTTAAATCGGTGACATTTGATTTGTACGATGTAAATGCTATTTGAATCACAGGTGTACAGCGTAGGAGAAATAGAGAACGTTCGCGTCGCTGTACGTTTGCGACCTTTAAGCAAAAAAGAGAAATTATCAGACTGTGCATCCGTAGTGACTGCCGATCCCGAGAATGCCGTAGTTTATGTACAAAACCCCAACACCTCTTATGTGGGCCCTCCAAAGACTTTCATGTTTGATTTGGTGTTCGACTCGGATTCGAAACAAGTGTGTATAACATATTCTCATTTAATAATAATAGTTATGCGCGGTTGTCGTTATGTTAAGCGTGAGTGAAATTTAACAGTTAGATGTGTACAATGAAGTGGCACGGCCGATTGTCGATAAAGTTTTCGACGGTTTTAACGGCACAATATTTGCCTATGGTCAAACTGGTACGGGTAAAACTTTTACCATGGAAGGATCTCATACGTCTCCTGAGCTTAACGGAATAATTCCTAATTCATTTGCGCATATATTTGGTCATATTGCTAAAGCGAAAGAAGATGTCAAGTAAGTTTGATTATTATCTTACATACTATATTCAAAATTATATTTTGACACTTTTATCGCGCTAATTCAATTATAAAAATTAACAACAAAAAATGTAACCAAACATTGTAACAATTTAATTATTTGTGGTTCAATTAGATTTTTAGTGAGTGTTTCTTATTTTGAAATATACAACGAAGGCGTTTATGATTTGTTGAGTAAACATGTTTCTACTGAATTGGAAGTAAAAGAAAGACCAGATGTTGGTGTGTATGTAAAAGACTTGTCAACGTACGTAGTAAATAATGCGGATGATATGCATCAATTGTTGATGACCGGCAATAAGAATCGCAAGTACCTAGAAAAATAAATATCGAACAATCAATTTGATCTTTTATATTCTTAGGCGCTACCGCTGCAACGGCTATGAATTCAGAAAGTTCCCGATCTCACGCAGTATTTTCAATAACTATAGAAACCAGTCGACCAGATGTTACTGGTGAATATCACGTCAAAGTTGGCAGACTTCGATTGGTTGATTTGGCAGTAAATTATTTAATTAATAGTTATAAATAATAATAATTAATCCTTCACTGTTTTTGGTGTTTCATCAATATTAAATAAAAATGTGTTGTTTTTAAGGGTTCTGAACGACAGTCAAAAACAGGTGCCCTCGGCATAAGATTTAAAGAGGCAACAAAAATTAATTTGTCTCTTTCAACTCTTGGCAATGTCATTTCTTCACTAGTTGATGGCAAGTCCACTCATATTCCATATCGTAATTCAAAACTCACACGAATATTACAAGATTCGTTGGGTGGAAATTCAAAAACAGTTATGGTAATTTAATTTTTTTTCAACGACTGTATGTATTATATTTAAATGTATATGTGTATATAGTGTGCTACTGTAGGACCAGCAAGTTTTAACTATGATGAAACTATTAGCACTTTACGGTATGCTAACCGAGCCAAGAATATTCAAAATACATCCAAAGCTAATGAAGATCCTAAGGAAGCATTACTCAGACAATTTCAAATGGAAATTGAAGCTTTAAAAAAGCAAATAGATGACAGTAGTAAAGGTCTTAGTGAAGTGGACGAAGATGATGAAGAGGAAGGAGAGGAAGGTTTGGTTGTTGGAGGGTCTGAAGAGGTAGCTAACGCAGTACAGAGTAAACGCGAAGAATTGGACGTAGCACGTCAAGAAATGATTAGGCTGAAAGAAAAACTTGAGAATATGGAAAAGAAAATTATTGTCGGGGGTGAGAATTTGTTGGAAAAATCTGTAGCACAGGAGAAGTTATTAGAGGATTCAGCAAAAGAGTTATTAGATAGAAAATCCAGGCAAATGAATTTAAATATACGTTTACAAGAAGTACAAGCTGAAAAGATTGATACAGAAGATAAGTACAGTGGACTGCAAGAGAGATCGGCTGCACTGAGTAAAAAATTAAAAAAATTGTCTGCCGCCATTTTAGCTGTTAAAGAAGATCTCAAAGATACAGAAGAAGAAGGCAAAAGAGATATTATAGAATTAAAACAAATTTTAAAACAAACCTCCAAGGATTTAAAGATGCAAGAAGCCATAATTGAGTATTTTGTTCCAGATGAGTACTTGGTAAGATAAATGAACGAAAACTATGATAATATAAATAAGTATAAAAATATTTTGTGTACTGTTAGGAACTCATAAAAAAAAATTCATTTTGGAATGAAGAAATTGGAGAATGGGAATTAAGATGTGTAGCATACACTGGGAATAACATGGCTAAAGAATTACCTAACGAAGGGGAAGTTACATTTGAGGTAAGTAAAAATACATTTTTGAAAGTATATCGATAACTATAATCAATTTTTTAACAATATTCAATATTAAATGCAAAAAAGTCCGGTTTACAGCACTAGATATTCGATTACAGCGTGACCTGTGGATTAAGTTTGACATTCCATTGTTTCCCAAATGTGTGGCAATTTAAAATCTTAATAATTATTTCTTTAATCGTTCAAAATAATAACGAAAACATTTTTTTTTTTACAGTTTATTAAAATATAATTTATTAAGTAGATAAAACACGATAAGTATTTATTTTATACAATAAATCAAAATACTTTCAGTCATTTTTAATTAAAAATAAGATTCTTCATTGTCGCTCTCACTATCACTACTGTCATCAAGATTGATTGTCAGTATTATTAGTATCAAAATTTCGTCTCTTAATCCTTTGATGAAATCCTCTTGCAGGTTATAGCAGTGATTGGTACATTTTTTCAAATTCTCAACAGTTATTGAGTCCAATGCATCATTTAACAATTTTTCGGCATTGTCAAATTTAAAAGTTGTATTATTTTTAGTAACTTCCCCTTTTATGGAGGAAATGGCCCATATTAACCCAATCAGATTGTATTGGCAGTGATATGGCGGCAAACATATAACTTCATGGCCCATTTGAAATGCAATTTCATCAAGTTCATATTTTTTTTTGCTTGGGTATTAAAGACTTAACATGTTCGCGTAATTCACTCAGGGTTTCTAATGGAGAAAAATCTACTTCATTTTCTCCAAGCCATTTTTGAACACTCGTTTTTATAGCATTATACTTTGGGTAATTGATAGAAAGAACAGAATGGTAAGATGCATTATCCATTACAATAACGCAAGGTTCCTCCAAATTGTTTAGCATATCAATAAACCATTTCTTAAATATAGTGGCGTTCATATTTGTGTGTGGTAATTTGGGTGTGTAGCACTTGATTTACAGTGTAATACTAATTTTGAACCATTTACAAAACCATATTTACTTGAACCAGCATGACAAATAAGCAATCAATCTCTTTTCCTAGTTGATACCTTTAATTCTTTTGTATTTTGGACATTTTGCCAAATTTGACCACGTGAATGATTTTGGTTGACCCAAATTTCATCCAAGTAAACTATAGGTCGAGTGTCATTACTATGATGGTTGCATATTTTACGTGCATAGCAACAATTCATTTCGTTCCATGAGAAATTGTCTTATCATTACATTTTTTATATTTAAAATTTAACGATCTTAAAATTTGTCACATTGAAGTTTTAGACCCACTATAATCCATTTTTTCTTTATAAGCACTTATAATTTTTTGTGTAGTTGGGTACTCACGGTTATCATAAAATTAATGTATTGTACTATTTCATGTCCTCCATACTATGTCCACATCAAAATCATCAATATGAGTCACATCACACGTTTGAATGTTTTTCGGGGAGAAGTAAATTTTAATTCTGACTCAGATTCTGAACACAAAGATTTAGAGATGCTTTAGACGTTATATGCCTCCCAGTTGCAATGCTCACTTCACATGTCTTCACAGTTATTTGCTGAGCTTGTTTAAAAAAATTGGCCATTTTAAGATTCGATTTGTTGTTTGACAATTTTTTAAAATATTTATAAACACTAAAAATTGTTTTTTTTTAGTTTGGGAGTGAATGTCAGGACGAATAGACATTATAAATTATTCATAGTAGGTAGGCAAATAGTTAAAAAAAAACTTAAATAATATATTCAAATCTCTGATGGTAAGAGTGAGAACACGTGCGTACGTTATAAAACAAAAATGTGAAAATAAAAATATAAGGTATACACTACAACAATGTGCAATGGATCAAGATTATATCTAACTGCAGCTGCCCTCTCCAGTTTTGTATAACACAATATGGACGTGTTTACGAGCAAAATACTTCGATATAATAGCAACTATGTTTAAATATACATTGGTTACTAAAATGTAAAATGTACCTAACAGGTATCATTTTTTTTAAATTTGACGCTTTTATAAGAATATTTTTGAAAACCCTAAAGAGAATTGTTACAGTTAGCCCTGTAATCATATATCTAGTGCTGTCAAACGGACTAGTTGTTCATTCAATTTATTATATTTTAAAATACTTTTTATGCAATTAAATGTTTTTTGGCTAATTGTGGATTGAAATTTCTAACACGATTTAGAGATTTTTTTTTTTAGTAGTATATTATATTATAATATACTTATATTTAAAATATTTTGTAACACAGAAAACTACATTTAATACTAGTGCTAGTTTTTAACAATTTAGTTTTGTAATCACGATTAGAAATTGTGAAAATTACATTTTTTGGGTTAAACAAATTATCCATTAAAAATATAAAAAAATCAATTCAACAAAAAATGGACATATTTTAACAAGAATAATTTTGTTTTTAGACTCATCGACCAGATTTTTCCCATGTATATTTGACCTACAAAGACAAGGTACAAATGAGATCCAAATCAAGAACTGGCAAACGTACTTGAGTATAATTTTAAAATTTCTAGTCATACTTCTTATTCTTGTAAGAATATAAAGGAAACTTAGTATTAACATTTTTTTCTGTATTTTTCTGTATTGTGATACCATACAATTATAATATAAAATGATGTAAAAATTATCGACGTTATATAATTTTCTTCATTTTTGTAAATAAGTCATATTTAAGTATTTTGAGCCAAAAACTATTATTTAGACCAGTTATATTAATTTTGTTAACTGCTAATATTTGATAGAAACAAACTAAATTGTTAATTTAGATGACAATTAATAACATCAATTTTAAAATGTATTAGTAATTAATTAATAATTAATTGGTTGTATGGTAATAGATTTATGACAGAACAGGTTTCAATAAAATGGTACACGACATTTAATTTCCAATTAAAGCTATTCTTTTACTTAGACATTAGTTTTTATGGGGATTTTCATTTAAGTGTTCTAAAAACATTAAAAGCAATTATTGAGTAGCAGTTGTGTACTTCTTACATTTTTCTCTGGCCATAATTATAATTTATAATATGGTTTGTAAGTGTATTTCATTTAGTCTTTAGATTTATATCAAATTAAACTAGTTTGGATATGGAAATTTGAAAACTATATTTTTATCAACAGTAATTTATTGAAAATTACTAGCAAATACTTGTGACTACTAGGATACAATTAATTCACCATTTTATGGCTAATACAAATTATTAACAGTACCTAGATAATTTAGAAAAATGTTCTCTTTATATATTCATAATATAATATTTAAAATTTTAATGATAGACATACATATCTAGATATCTATCTATCTATATATATATATATATATATATATACATACATACACACACACATACACATATATATATATATATGTATGTATGTGTATATATATATATATATATATATATACACACATACATAAAATATAATTAAATTACAAAATAAAAATAATGAAATTACCAATACAGAAATTTAAATATAGATTTAACTTTCATTATTTAATGGGAGGGGGGATTATCTTAAATTAAACTTCATAAATCTAACCAACACTTAATGCAAATTATTAAAAATTAACTATATACAAAAAATGTATATATCGTTTTTTCATCTTGTCCTAGTTAAGTTTGCTTAGTTTAGAGTACAGTTTTAAAAAGAAAAAACAGTTGTATCTCTATAATGAATGAGATACTCAACAAGCCAGAGACGCTTGTTTAACGTCCACGACTATTAAGACGTTTTCATCTGGAGAGTGAATGTGATCTTTCTTCTTTGTCATGAAGTCTCTGGTGAACAGGTAACTTATAAAAGTATTGGTGATCCAGAGCTTCCTCCATGGTCATGCGTTGAGATGGCTCGTATTTGAGCAATTGAGAGATCAAATCAAATAGTAAACGGTGGTCTTCTTCTTCAGAGCTCATGTATCTCTGCAGAATATATTTAAAATTCAAATTTTTAAATGTTTAATAAATTTGATTTGCCACAACAATTACGAAATTATGATTAGTAAGTATATTAATAGATAATGTGAAAATTTAACCTAACCCAAAACATAGGAGCTTATTATATTATACAATTTTCAACTTTATTCGTTAGTAAAAAAAAAAAATTAATATTTTTATTTAAGTTAGCATTTTTAGTTTTTCGTGTTCCACAAATATTTTGTTGGTATCTAAATATGCTTTATGTATAAAATATATTGACAATTGTTATTGATAGTAATACATTTATATATATTTTAACTAACCTTTAAAGGTTTGCAATTTTCCCTAACATATCGTCCAGCAGAGCTAGTTTGATCCCAATCTAGTTTGCTATGATAAAAATATTTTGTTTTACTTCTTCTGGCCATCCTATACAAAAAAATAATTATTATAATCTATCATTATATATATATATGAAAATATTAACTTGTAAGGTATTGAGCCAAGAATGCGTTCCATCATTGCAAGATGTTCACGGTTATCATGTGTTTGAAATAAGGTTATACCCAAATAAAGTTCGAATATAATGCATCCAATAGACCACACGTCACATGGTTGTGCCCATCCGAGTTCTATAAAATAAAAATGTTATGTCATATAATAGAAAGGAAGGGGGAAAGATTTTATTTACCCAAGATTACTTCAGGTGCTCTATAATGTCTAGTTGACACAACTGTACTATGGTGTTCATCATCAAATGTGGCACTACCAAAATCAATCAATCGTACTTCAGTATCTTTAATCATTTTATATGCACGCTTCTGTATTATACACCAATATTAATTAGTAAGATTACGATTATTTAAAACTAATTTAAATAATAGGTACATTACCTTTTTCTGATTATACTGTGTATCATATTCGGATTTGACAAAAAGTATATTTTCTGGCTTCAGATCGGTGTGTGTAAGTTTATTGCGATGTAAAAATCTGACAGCATAACATAATTGGTAAGATATATGTCTTACTTGGTCAATTGTATATGGCTGATAGTTATTTTCTTTCTGTAAAATAAAAAATCATAGATAAATAATATTGGGGATGACATAAATAATAAAATATACTCACCAAAAAGTCAAAAACACTTAATCCCAATAATTCAAAACCAATGCATACATGTCCTCCATACTCAAAGTTATCAATCATACGAACACAAAGACTAAACAAAATTATACAACAAAAAAATATAAATGTTTAATAATGATTTAGTTACTGATAACATACTTCTTACTCTCCGGATCCTTTGAATTTAACTTTTCTAAAGCATTAATTTCTAAACGCGCTGCTTCTCGATATTTTTCCACATTTTTTATGATTTTAACAGCAGCGATTTCATCACGACTGGAAAATTATAAAATTATTATAACAGTAATATATTTTTTTTATTACATTTGGCCTAAATATAAGATCAGTTTTAAAGATAACTAAATTTTTGGCAGTGTGCCAAATGGGAGAACACTGACAACTAAAATTTCTTACCAGTTTTTTTCACTTCCATATAAATAAGGTAAACAAATATATTATAAATAATAAAATAATATTAAAATGAAATACATAGACTTAAAAGCAGTTAAATTCCTAATAAAATAAGTTTTTGTTAATAATTGATAATTTTTTTTACGATATTTGTATATAAAGAATAAGAAAAATTAAATTTAACTTACTTTTTTAGACATTTGGCACTCACTACCTTTCCAAAAGTACCTTCACCAAGGGTTTGAATGATTTGATCTGAAATTTGTCAAAGTATACTAGATTAATATAAATATATATAGAAGATCACATCATCCATTGCAAGGACCACAAATCTTAAGTTTAATATTATAATAATTAAAATTTATTTCTATGTTCAAAAGATATATACAAATTTCAAATTTGCAATTATCAAGTGAAATTTTAATGAAAAAAATATTAGAAAAAATTGGAGAAAATTTTTTACTTATAAATAGTTGAAATCTGAATAAAATTTAGCGAAATTATAGGATAATTTTATTTATTTTATCATAAGTTAAGAGTAATAACGGCATTGATGATAATGCAATATATATATATATATAATATAAAACTTGACAACCAAATATTAAACCAACGAAAAAAGTATTTAGTTGTCCCATTCAGCCAAAAACAACAAATGCACGCGCTAATGTTTCATCCACATTATCATTTTTGTACTTTACTGTATATACACATACATATATATATATATATATGTATATATATATTTTTTTTTAGAAAGAGTAAGAAATCATTTGTAAAATGTAACTGGTTCACGAACATCTATCGGCCAGACTGTCTCCATTTTTGTATATCAGATGTCCCTCTTCGTCATCCACAATGACTGGGCTTCTTGCTCGCTGCTGTTGAGAGTGATCACACAGTTGACACGTAATTGTGAGTTGTCCCAATATTCATCATGTATTTGGTAGGAATCGATAAATAGATGCCCGGCACACACACACGCGCGAATTGTTGACAGCCGATTGATATTTGTACGGGGTTTGTACATTCAGGTGGCGCACCCATTTTCAGCAGTTGCGTGTTTTATCGCCCGCAATCATAAAGACAGAAGGACACAAGGCAAAGGAAAGCCTCGTTAACAACTTTTTCATATACATATACATATTCTTACAAATATAAGTGTTATTTTATATATATTTGTTTAAATATATATAAATTAACTATAATTATAATGTGTGAATGTGTATGTTTGGGTTTAAAAATAAAAATAAAATAAAAAGTTCTACATTTAATACGTTAAATAACAAACAAATGTCACATTTACATATAGATATAGTACAAATACATATATTTCATAATTTCATTAAGATTATTATTTATAATTTATTTATTGATCAGTGCTTAAAAACCACGATACTTCATTTTAAAATAAAATAATATAAAAACTAGTATCGTTAGCTATTTTGTGTAGTTCTTTTAATTCCATGATTCATGCGTTTCATTGAATTTTTTAAAATGTAAATAATTAAGATAGGAATTTAATAGTTTTTATTAAGTAATCATTATAACAATTATAAATGATTACTTTTTAAAAATCTGGTCACTGCATTTAAATATTTAACTCTTATTTCTAAATGATTGTTTTAGCCTTCTTTTCTCTTTACTAATTTCTAATCATATCACACTGCCATCTAAAATACTAATATATAAACTATTCCTCAAACCATTAAGGATGTATGGTATACAACTATTGGGCTCTACAAAGGTTTTAAATATAAGCCGTATATAGCACTTTCAATCCAAAATAGTTTGTGCTATAACAAAAGCATTCTTTTGTTTCAAACTAGTCCTTACACAATGATCTCGCTATATCCCCTATCCAAGATATAGCAAAAATATTCTGCAAATAATTAAACTTAAATTTATAAAACCAAGTAAATCTTTTAATAATCTTGCATTAAAAAACATTCCAGGTAATCCCTAAAAATTGTAAATATACTGTAATAATTGTAATTATAATTAATTACTAATTGTCAAAGTACCTTCATTGAAAGGTTTCTTTATTCTCTGTTACTTTGGCTACAAATTTTTCATCATATACAATCGTTGTTCAAATATGTAACAGATTGTGGAAATAAATATTTAAAGTTAAAAAACTTTTTAAAAATCAGAAATGTAAATAAAATAACAAAAAAAATTAGTTTTAAATTATAATTTATAAACATTTGTATATGTTTGTATTTTGGTAATTGGTGAGTCAAATATTACTTTATGATAAAATTCTAAACAATACTATTTATTGTTGTATATGCATAAAAAACCAAATTCCTTATAGCGACCCCTATATTTTATAAACACATGGATAGCGGGCTAAATATTCAGTTTTACTAAAAGCGATTTAAGTAGATATTCTTGCAAGTTTGATGGAATTAATTTATAAATAATTGTGGTTATTGCACAGGTAGTTGTAAAATTCTATTTTCGAATTGTTAAAAATATAAATTGATTTCAGGGATTTATATATTCGTAATATGAGATTATGGGTAGAATATGTATAAATAACAATAATTTGTATACTTTTATACATATATTTAAAAAAAAAATTAATTAGAAGTAAATGGAAACATTGATTTTTATCAATGTTACAAACTATTGATAATTCTTTTATATTTTATTCTATTTTAATATATATATGAATTTAAATCATACACATACAACACACGTGACAACTTACGCCGCTGCTCACAGATGAGGTAAGAACGGAAGAATACTTTTGTTGGCACTTAGCCAAAGCACTAGGAGTATCATCATTTTGCTCGTCATTGTCCAAGGCCGAATATTTCATAATCAATGTCTGTATCTCCTTACGTTTGGCTTCACGCTCCGTTATCACAGGGTCTGTAGCTTGTGCTACAGGTTCGGGAGGAATTATGGAGGTTGTGATAGTTGTAGGTGATCGTTTTAATGGTCGTATGGATAAAAGTACATTGGGTTTATGACGACGATATGGGGTTTTTTCACGGGGAGTTTGGTGAACAAATGGGTAAGCTTTTTCTGATAATAGAACTGTAGTAGCACTTTTTGTAAGGGGTCTTTGTTGTCTTCGATAACGATGGGCGTCTAAGGCAGATAGATAACAATCTTCATTACGCACAGAATAGCCAGATGAATGAAACGGGCTAGGAAGATAAGAAGATGATGATGAAGATGAAGGGATATTATGATTTCTTGAAGTTTCAACAGGTTTATGTTCAGGTTTACGGATACATTCAGATGGACCACGAGACCGGCCAGTAATACGATTAATGATACTTGAACAAGAATCTGATAACATTTGGGTAACACTAACAGTTGATGAACGAGTGTACCTAGAGCGGCGCTTTTCAGACGGAGCGTGGCCATTCACATCTGGAGGAAACATTACTCAAACTTGTATATAAAACTTATATTAAAAATAATTAAGTTAATTAAAACTGAAAAAAATAGAAATTGAAGTGTCTACTGAATAATCCAATGTATCTACATGGCCCTGATTTGGAAAACTGTTGGTCAACTGTATTGTGGACCTGGCATACATGAAGCGGCCCTCGTACATTGAGGCAATCTTCCAAAAAATCTATTTCTGTGTCAACCGAACAGTGTAGAAAAAAATCACGACCTCTTCTGTATTAGCGAAACATAAGCAACGCGTCACAGGCTTTGTTGACAATATTTTATTTTGTTCTTCCCTCCATAAATTAAAATCATATAAAACGTATGACTTATAACCTTGAACAAACTTACATATTTGTATAGGCCAGTTTTTAATTTTAAATATATATGATAGTATTCTAAATAATTATGAAAAAATCATGGAAAGTACTTAGAATAATTTTAGTAAATGAAATTATGGTTTATGTTTATATTATAATAAATGTAATTGATAAAAACATAATTTAACTACTGACCTAATACTTAATACTGATTATTCTAATCATATTAGAAATGTTTTCTTCTTAAGTCTCGCAGAAAAACATCAATTTATCAAAAAAAAAATATTGCTTACAAGTAATTTACGTTGACACACATTTATTTTATTTCCAAACTGATTACTAAAATGTATTATTTGAAGATTGATTTTTAATAAAACGTTATTTTTATTAATGGATAATTTGATAATAAATATATTTTTAGATAATACTGACTGGGTTTACAGGCCACCAATGAGCATCCACTAAAACAGCAGCTGGCATTTGGGGTGGTCTGATTCTTTGGGTGGTTCTAGATGAACGATTACGACTATGTTGTCTAACCACAGCACCTTCTGTATGATGCCATGGCGGCACAGGCCGTCGTCTGAGGGTACGTTCCTCAACAAACATACATGCAAACGCAACATCCAACAGCTTACTGGAGGCGTGCTGTTATTTTCGAAACTGAGCCAGAAGTTTAGAGTGCGTATTCGATAATATAAATTATGAAGGAAGAGACACATAGTTTATATTTAGATGGTATGTGATTGCAAATGAGGAAAGTAAACTGTAGAGAAAAATTCAACATATAAAATCCCTCTCCTTGTAATTCTACTAGTTCAGATAAATATATATTACTAATTATAGAATCAGTTTTCACCATAGTATATACCAATTAAATTGGACCCTAAGTCTGTTACACACATGTTTTAGTCGTGAAGTTTCTGTTTTAACAATTTTATTTTTATTTATTACACTGTATTAATAGAAGGCACATTATGGTATAATGCCAACTGTTTAAAATATACAAGTGATATTTCTCTTTTTGAAATAAAATTAATTAATGTGACATTTGTTATTGATTTCTAAATACCAAATAGACTTTTTATATTTATAATAAAAAACATATTTTTAAAGAATTACTGACCTTTGAATGGGACCGTTCCTTATGTCTATGGTGTCTATGATGCATCTTATCATCTCCACTCCCTGGTGATGGATGACGCCTAAGTCTACGACGTTGATGGTTGGTAGAACCAGGAGATCTACGATGACTGCGCTTGTACCGGCGTTCAGCACTTGTTCCTTGATCATGTAATCTTGAACGATTACAACGTTCATTACTGAAAAAAAAATTAATGTTTAAAAATACATTATTTGACACTTATTCTTTATTAGTACATAATAAATTAACAACAAACTAATCATTACATACATTTAATTATTATAATTAAAAACAAATGCCTCCAATATAGACATATAAATAATGACATAATCAATTTTAATATATAATAAAATCAAGTACACACGAAATTTGTAAAAACTAAATTGTACATGTAATAATAGTAAGTACGTATATATTTATAATCATGTTCGTTTAAAATAAAGTATTCAATTATAGCTTAGACAATAAATAATAATTAATGTTATGTTACAACAACTGAATAAGATAAGTTTTAAGATACGTTGTCAGTTAGATAAAATGTGCCCTCTGATCACTATATAATACATATATAGAATTATGTATAGGTTATCGAGTACTAAACATGCTAACTATTTACAAGTTTGTTTTAAGAAATATATAAACATAGAGTGCATAGTAAAAAAGTAAGAATATTTATTAATTAATAATAACAAAGAACTAAAACAACAGTTGAAACGAATATGCTGGAGTTCAAATACAAATTTAAATTAAGTACAACGATAAAATATTATTAAGTAATTAATAATAACTGTTAATTGTTATATATTATACTAATAACTGAATAATATTAAAATACCTGTATAATAAAATAAGTTCAGCAACAGTAGGCATTGTTGTAATTATAATAATCAATGTAAATATATATATAATTATTAGAATTAAGCATTGTTCAATTTATTTATATTTTCAAAAATATTTTTTTAAAATGGTAGTAGAGAAGCACAACCTAACAGCCTTGTTGACTGAAACATAGTGATAGTGTAATACAAGGTTGTGTATTAAAGCAGATAACACTTACAAAACTGCAAACTATATATTATTACTATTCATACCAAATATGGAAGCCTACTTGTCACAGAAACATTATCTTGCAAAATATTTACAAAATACTAAAATACATTATACCAATTTATTATTGAAAACAATAAAATACTTCAAAATATTTATGCAATTATTAATATAGGTTTTATGCAATAAATGATATAACATAAAAATGTCAGACAAAATTAGTCTACAGACATAAACAAATCTATTTCAAGGTTAATATTAAGTCTTATACAATACATTTTCAAGTGTATGTATTTACATATGATTAAGTATACTATTCAGAAAATATTTTTTAAACAAGTTATATGT
Organism: Geopemphigus sp. TES_GeoC_2020; assembly: GCA_025469175.1. NCBI lineage: Eukaryota > Metazoa > Arthropoda > Insecta > Hemiptera > Aphididae > Geopemphigus > Geopemphigus sp. TES_GeoC_2020. Next base: position 109,355 of record JAIPRN010000158.1, read on the forward strand.
AAATGTTATATTTACAGAAATATACACATTTTTATAAGTGACAAAATTAAAAAAACTAAAGAAGCTTAATATTTTATTATATATAATTATAAATCAAATATAGATAACTCTATAATATTTTTTTACGAAATATAATAAAAATAGGTATTTGGAAATGTATAATTTAAAAATAAAAAAAAATGTAAATAAATAAACAAGAATTAAGTGTTGTGATATTATGAATGTGCTGAATAAAAAACATAATAGGCATATTATATATTATAACCTATATGTAGTAAATTAGAAGTTGACAGTATTTAGTAATAATTGACACTACCAAATAGTGTAACTATTAAACAGTTTAATTTACTACAAATACTAATAGATATTTAGCATATAACAATGCATGGGAATTTATAATTATTAGGTATATTTATTATTATATTTTGATTAATGCAATTAGTCAATTTATGTTTATAACAGTTAGTTTATTTGAACAAATATGGACTGTATTTTTTATGTATTAAAAATAATAGTTATTTATTTTTTTACTTATTTAGGGAAAAATTTAACTACACAATTTATTATGATGCTATAACATTGGTTCTTCTATTCTTATTGCAAATAAAGTACAGATATTTATTATAAGTTATATTTAGATTTTATTCTCTCCCACCCACACACGCAAAAATAATTATATTTTTTCAGCTTTTAATAATATAATCTTGAATTTATGACTCTAATACATAATTAATTATTAAAATCTTAATGGTTTGATGTAAAATTACAAATTCAAACGTCATAAACAAAGAGCCCTCAGATCTCATAATCAATGCACATTAGGAACATCTATAACTCAATTGAATTAAAAAAAACATTTACATTAAATTGAAAAAAATTATATAGATTATATTGTATTATATAGATATATTATTATATTATAGATATTAAAATTCAATTAAGCAATAAATAATAATCTTTAGCATAATGGTTTGTCTTCATTGGGCATACTAATTATAATATACCTATGTAGTTTATTGTCTTGATGTTTACATATTACAGAAACCTAAATAGTCAAAGTAAAATGAAGATGAATAAAGGTATCAACCGCATATTTGTTTGATCGTAACAGTAGTAGTTAGTATAATGAGTAATTTAAGAATGAAAGTGGATGTTAATGTTTTCTTTTTACGTGTCTAATACAGTACACAATCTTTAAATTCTTTTAATTTTTTAAGTATCTATTTATTTTCAATATAATATAGTATTATAAATAAAACTAACCTGTAAGACGAATTATATTCATCTCCTTCTTCATGACGACGTTTACGTCTAGTTGATCGACTACGGGATCTAGAGATAGATTTTGGTAGTTCATATGAACTTGAATTTCCTCTTCTCGATATTCTAGGCATCTGAAATATTAAAATTTATGTTACTTAATTAAAAATTATAACATTTATAAAATAATAATGAATGAAATCAATTACGTTTTGAAAGTTATAAAAGATTGTTCCCAATGGCATGGATGTAAAACTTTGAAAATAAGAATTTAAAATGAAATATTAAAGTATATTAAACATGATAGATGTCACAAGTGTGTTAGCATCCAAAACTAAATTAATTGTTATAAGCCATTTAAATTACAGTTATTTAAATGTTCTAAATTTGTAGTTAGATTTATAGAAATAAGACTCCAAAAATATTATGGCAAAAAAAAAAATTTGATCATTCTAAAGTTAACACTAACTCTAAATAAGCTAACCTAAAACATATATTAATATTTTTCTCTCTAGATCTAATCTACCTATATTTTTCAAATACTAATTAAAAACGAAATTTCCAAGAATTTTATTTTGATAAAAATAGATCAATCACATTATAAGGGTAATTTGAGGTGAATTAGAAGTTCTAGTACTTTCTAATCAATTAAAAACCTCATTAAAATTTTATATTTTTTAAAAACATAAATATCTTTATTAATTTTAAAATTGATCAATATATATATTTAGATGAAATTTGATTAAAAAATATCTTCAGAGTAAAAAACACAAATTGTGCTTATGTATTGCATAAAGAAAAAAGTAAATATGCTCATAAACGTACCTATAGTAAACACAGGTAAATGTCTTAATTAAATTGCTTAATCTTAAAACTAGTTTATTTTATGTCAATATTGTGTTATTTAAACTTGGTTGCTTATGGAAATATTCTTAGAATTATTATGTGAATTAAAAAATATATGAATTATAAATTTGCACCATATGGTAAAACATATATTTACATTATGACACTAATGGAGATTTATGGTATACAGCTTATGTGTCAATTTTTTTTTATTAAAAACAAATTTAAAATCATTATATTTTTTCGTACACAATGTATGATAGTAAAATGTATTAATCTACAGGTTTCTAGCTATGATATTAAATACATCATTCCTAAGGACATTAAGATTTATTAATGTATTATTTACATAGAAGTTGTTCCAATATTACGTTATTTAAATATATTTCCAATTTTCGTTTAACCAACACATTTTTCACAGAAAATACTGGTATATTTTTATTTACAATACTTGTAATTTTCAAAATATTGTAATGCATACAACATTAAACACATTCTAAAGTTATGACTTACTCAATATTTAATTATTTGATACACTCAGTCTCATAATCAATGTACATTTAGAACTACCAACATATTATTTAATCTTAATTAATTTAAATATTAAAATTGATAGTTAATTAATAATAATTGTAGTAAAACAAATAATTAAAAAAAAATTCAATAAAGTGATGGAGTATCAATAGCATATAAATTATTTTCATATGGTAGCTTTATATCTACATAGGAAATAATAATGAAAAGGTGAAAATACATTGAGGTTAGTTTAACATTTATTGAATAGTTTACTAACAAAATATAAGTAGGTAGGTAATATACTTTTTGTTATCCTTAAACCAAAAGTTTAGTTTTTGATAACAGTAAAAGCAATTAAAATTTTTTTATTGCCATTCAACCTATTTGTTTTAACCGATTTGATAAAACATACATTATATCATCACTATGGTAGTATTTGGTAAGAAGTGTGACAAAAAGCAGTCTTCAATGAAATGCAACATTCACATATAGCTTATAACCTCGTGCTATACACTTCCCGCCCATGCCACTGAATACACAATATTTCAATTTAAAAACTACAAGAGAGTTAAAAACCATGCAAGATTTATAACATTTTGGCTGATTAGTTATTTCAGGAAATATCTAAGATATGAAGTTTCTTTTTAAATTTAAAAAGAAAATAAGAATTATCTACATAACCTAATACTTAAATATAATACATCAAACATTTTTAAAAAAAATTAATCTATTTTTTAACATTGAAACTGTACATTCATTAAAATGATACAAATTACTATTCGCATTACGGAACTTAAATTTAAATCAATAGTTACGTAATCATTATTATACTGTACACGGTTGACCGTGAATATATAATTATTTGAAAAAAAGGAACATTTTTGCTTTGTTAGATATACGCGTTTGATTACAATTTAAATCATAAAATTCAATAAAAAAACGAAATAAATTAAAAAATTAAATTCCGAGTTAAAAATACAATTTTTATAAGTTCGGATTCAAAAATCGGAAACTGTCCTATTTGTTTTATAATTTACTCGAGGAAAACGGCTTCGCGCGCCATATTGGAACAGCAGAAAGGGAGTTGGAGGGGATATATAGTATGGTTCGTACCATTCAGCGAATATTAAAAACAGGCGCTCGCATGAGTGTGTACTTACGATGAACTGCCACAGAAAATCGGACGTGTATTTGATTAAGTCGAAAATGTCGAAGATTTCGTAGAGTGAAAAGCGAGAGCGCGTTTGTGCGAATGTTTACGATTTCGAAAACGAATGTATAAGCAATGTAATACGGAACTGGAAGTGAACTAAGTTGGAATACGTGAAAGCGTTTAGACGCTGTAACAAATATTCACGACTTTAAGTGTATTAGTAAACAACAAAAAACTAACAATTTTACGTTATAGTCCGTCAAGTAAGTGGTAAACACGACGTACGCTCGTATGATGAAAACAACGTGAATAAAAAATGGACACAGGCGTACGGCCAATAAGAATCGTCGACACATTGCTACCAATTCTGTGGTATCGAAAAGATGAAAACGTCAGCGAGAACGACGACATTGGCTACACTGTTAGTCTTGTCATGGATTTAAATATATAAATATTTATATTTGTGCCTATGATAATTTTAATTTACAGATAAGAAACGATAACATAATAAAGATACTCCTTACAATATTCATAAAACACGTAAAGAATATCCAATTTATGTTACGGTAATAGGTAAAAGATTTGTTTGATAGATTGTAATGTCGATCATGTTGTCGGATGAGGAATTGTATACAGACGAAGGAGGAAGTAATGTCTCCAGCCAGGAGTTGTACTATGAGGAGGATGACGATTCTGACGACCAAGGCTTTTTAGAAGATGAGATGAATAAAGATTTGGATGAACAAGAATTGTCTGACGAGAACGAAATCGAAGATGATGAATCTGATTTAGAGAATGATGAACAAAAATTGATCATTGGATCTAGGTATGAATATAGTATGTTATTATTTAAAGAACAACTGCTTAATAGCTATTACATAATAAAACGATATTTAATTTTTTTGTTTGGCTGTAGTCCAATGTTATTAATTTAAAAAACTTAATTATATACTTTTACATTATATTATAATTTTATTAAGTTAGTATTTTTTTTTACATAATGTTAACACCATTAAATTTGTCTAATCTCTTTGTTTAAAAAAAATTACAAATATAAAAAAATAATAATATTAAATAAATATTTTAATAATAATAATATTAAATTATAATAATAATTATAAAAAAATACAACCAATCCAAAATGAAGGGAATTAAGGCCTATCATACATAGTGACCAGTGGCATATTTGAGCTTGTGATGATTATCATGACTGTTAGATCACAATGAAATCACAGTCAAATTAAACTCTAAATTTTCTAAAAAGCCATTACTATTTATTTTGTGTAAATATATTAAATATTTAGGAATATTAAACATTAATATACGAACCATCTAGTTTTTTTGTAATATATAAATTATTATAGATAGTTCATATTTTGTTACAATGAAGTGCATATACCTTTGGTAAATGCAACTGTTTTACACAAACTACAGATCCTCTAATTTTAATTAATGTACATTTTTGTTTCAGTGCCCAGATAGATATAGAAAAAGGAAAAGCTGTTCAGGAACAGATAAGTATGTTTAATATTGTCTATTAAAGTAACAATGGTTTTATTACTTTTTATTGCAGGTCTTTATGATAATTTATTACTTACTCGAATAAAGCTTCAAAAATGTCTTGTAGCTGCTAATAGACTTCCACAATACAAAAATCAAATAATAGATATTGATTCAATTGATAATAGCCAAACTATAAAGGCTATACAGCAATTTATGGAATCATTATTAAATTGTAAAACTAAAATATTATCAAATAACAGTAATTTTATGAAAACAATGTAAGATTTTAATATAAATACAAATTTTTCATGTATTAATTATTTGGCTTATTTTAGTGAAGACAATAGTGATTTATTGACTGGTAAATTTAAACATAAAGGTTTTGAATATGTTTTACAAGAACATAATAAAATATTCAAACCATATAGGAATGAAACAATACAATTTTGGAATGAACGAACAAAACTTGCATCAGGAAAAGCTGCAAAATCAGATTTTTCAGCTTTTGATCAACCTACATTATCACAAATTGAACAACTAATGGCTGATAAGACTAGGCTAATCGAAAATACTCAAACCAAAAGGTCCAAGTATGATATTGTAGGTAATCCAAATTCAATAAAGGTGGATGTTGATCAAGAAATATTTGACGATGATGATTTCTATCATAAGTTACTTAGAGATTATATTGAAAGAAAATCAGCTGACGTCACAGATCCGAGTCAACTAGGAAAGTAAGTAAAAGTTAATATTTGTTATATTTTTTAATAATGTATATACACTAATATTTTCAGACAATGGTTACAAATACAAAAACTGAGAAGTAAAATGAAACGTAAAATTGATACCAGATCAACTAAAGGTAGAAAACTCAGATATAATGTTCATACAAAATTAGTGAATTTTATGGCACCTAATGATCAATCAACATGGTCAGAAGAAGCTAAACAAGATTTATATAATTCTTTATTTGGTAAAAAATTGACTAAGCAAAATAAATAAAAACATATTTGGTTTTTAAATATAAAAGTTACGCAATTTTGTTAATAGTTTGGAAATATTCTTTATTATTATTTATTTAGGGTTCTTTTAATATACAAAATGATCACATCTTAATTTATAATTTTAAAATGGTTTTAGTTTTAAGTAAAAACTACCGATGATCAGTATCCCATTTAAGAATCTGTTTACTTACAATAATAAAAAATAAACATCGAAAACATTGGCTATAAATTAAATTTTAGTGTTCTTGTACATATAAAAGTAATAGGTATGTAGTATACAATCTTAATAATTTGATAAGTAAATTTCTTTTTGGCTTACTTTAGATTAACAAGCCTTAATAATCACTACATTTATCCATCTACTTTTATTAATATCATTTCTTCGTTCAATCTAGTATACATCAATTTTTCTGAATTTTATCCGTTCAACATAAATCAATATTTTTAAGTTTTTAAAGTAAAAAACATCTATTAATTAATTTTATTTGTAATACAGAGTAATAAATAATAAAATAACTTAATTTTATATCAAGAATTTAGATATGTGGATCAAATATAGATTACAATCTTAAAAACTTTATTTTTAATATGTACATTTAATTTAAAGCATATGTTTTTATCTAAAGTATAATAATAGATATAGCATAACCTGTCTTAAATGTAATAATTTTACAAAGGTATACAAAACATATGACAATAAAATTAAAAAAAATATATAACAAATGAATAGCATTTAACTAATAGCGTATTATGTAGTAAGAGAAGAAAAACAAAAGAATAACTATTGAGATATATTTTTGTTAATTATTAGCGTTAGAGATGAAAATATGCAATGGTTTAATTTTTGGAAAGATTGATACAAACTTTAGTATTGAATTCAATAAAGAATATCTGCAGATTGTTATTTTTATTTTTAATAAAACTAACATTTAGGAAGAGCACTTTATGAATTTTGAAAATAAAATCCGTGAAACATGTGTTAATATCTACGCCAATCTTTTATATGTTAAGTTAATGGACAATTCAAAACAATCCTGTAAATGTTTGGGTGAAAAGAGTATACCACTGAAGTATAAGGTATAAATTTTGTAAATGATTGAATAGATTAATCATTTAATAAACATAATCCTCCAACCTATTTTCATACATTTGTTAATTAAATTGAAAATTATTAATATTTAGAATGGAGCTTTAAAATTTTATTTCTGGAAGGATTGGTAAAGCTGTTTTATCCAAATCCTTGAAATAACTATGTTGTAGTGCATCTCTTGCATTAATTCGTTTGCTTGGATCATACACTAACATTTGCTAAAAGAAATAATTTTATATATTATATAAATAATTTCGTATTTTTAAAGAATTGATAAAAATAATTTACACGCAATAAATTCATTCCATCCGAGTTGATATTTTTAACTGAATCTTGTAACATATTATCAGTCCATTTTGGAAATGTTGGTTTATAATCCTTAAGTTCAGAAACTCCTGGCCATGTATCTTCATTTGGAGTAGTTAGAATCCTGTTTTTTTAATTTTACATAATTATTATATACAACATATTCCCGGTGGAATGGGATACAGAATAGTTCCATGGTCCCTCAGCCAGTCGTAAAAAGCGACAAATGAGGTTGCGTCAGGTTGACAGCCGGTATAAAAATAAAGTCAAATAAGATGAGAGGTCAAATAAACCAAGTAGGCGGTTTGTCCCATCTTAGATGTGCGCAAGGACAACAAGTGAGAGGAAATATAGGTAAACGAGGCATGGTGTGTGATACCAGCCAGACAGCAGGCGTGGTAGCCGTTCCACCAGTCACGTGTGCAGGCCTACCCA
>JAIPRN010000159.1:0-117395 GCA_025469175.1 Geopemphigus sp. TES_GeoC_2020
GAGAGAGAGAGAAAGAGAGAGAGAGAGAGAGAGAGAGAGAGAGAGAGAGAGAGAGAGTGAGAAAGTGACATGTGGAGACAATAAATATAGAACACCGGAGGCAGCGGCATCAGCAGACTGTTAACTGGTGAGTCGTTTTGTCAACGTCTAGTGCGAAAAACTCAAGAGGACAACAAAAAATAAATAAATAATCCCGAGACTATTAAACGTTTTATCTGACAAAGAGAATTTGAACAACGCGACTACCACAACCGCGCCACACCACCGTACGATGCCAAAATAATAATAATAATAATAATAATATACCAAAAACCGTGTATTTCGACCTAAAACTAAATATTTCGAAACGCGAATATATTTATTTTGAGAATAGAAACAGAATTAAGTTTCGTGGTTTTGATTTCCGTTTCCGGTTTTACTCAAAACCGACGAATTGATTTTAAACATATTATGTTTAAATGTTTATTATTTAGATTCCATATAAATAGTATATTATAAGAATACAATACAAATAGATCATATATGATTTTAAATCTATATATATATATACACAACGAAAAAATAAATGACGAGTTAGATGACAAACGAGAGGTACTTATTAATGTGTTTTTAATCTTGTGAAAAGGTTATTTCGCACGTATTCGGTAGCGAATACAAGAACATAAAAACAAACAATAAATCGAAAAGAGTAGGGTAGGTTATGAAAATTCATGTCGGAAAATAAGGTGGAGGGTCAACAGATTAATTCATTACAGTCTATAGAGAACACAGTTTTGCCTGAATCCTCGATAAACCAGTTATTTGAGTCAAATAATTTGTAATTGAGTTGTTACGGCACTTTCGGGACAGTTTATTTCTTAAAATAATTTTAGCGAAGTTGAAAAACGCTATTCGCTATCTAGTCTACGAATATTGTCCATGATGGAACCGTACACAAGGATAGAGTGGACAAAGGTGTCACAATTTGACAGAAAAGAACGAATGAAATTTAGTAGAAGTTATTTGCTTAAAATGTTGGTTAACAGATAACCTTTACACGTATACCTAGACACGAATTACTTCCGAACATCTTAAAGCCTGAATCGAATTAAATATTATAATGATTTTTCTCTCGGTGATTGAATTTATTTATTAGTTTATAGTCGTTTTTTGAATGACGCGAATTTTTAGGCGACACTAGGCCAAACGAATACTTACGCGAATTATAATAATTGTGCCTCATCGTGTGACTATTGCCAGTGTTCGTAGGCCTATATATACTCAAGGAGTTTGTTGTTTTTATTATAATTATCGTAGTTTTTCGACTTATTTGCGACGATGGGCGGGTGTAGGTGTAGAAAAGTCTTCGGAGACCGAACGATGCCAAAAATGCGTTTTGGCAATAGGTATAGATCGAGCTGGCTGGAGGAGAGAATGGGTGGGAACAAGTGGACGGTACACAAATATACACGCGGGTGCGCCTAGAGAGATAGAGAAAGAGAGAGAGAGAGAGAGAGAGAGAGAGAGAGAACGTGAGATAGAGAGCGTGAGATAGAGAGATATTGTTAATCCGGACGACGGGTACGATTTATTTGGTCCGGCTCATTAAAACGCCAAAACGGATTTACGGTTGAATGTTTATTGCTACGTGAAAATCCGTTTATAGAGTTTCGGAAGGATAGAAAAACAGGAAAAACATACGCGCGACTCCGTACACGCGGAAATCCCAGAGAGGGATATACATTCGGTCACCTTGTTTCCGTGCGTGTGACGAGTCTGATATAATATTATATATATATACACACACACATAAGCCAAGAGTAGTCAACTTTAGAGATCGCGGTGATATGTACGAAAGAAAAGCTTATATGTGTGTATGTATATATATATTAACACGGTGAGTGGATATATAGAAATGAGAAAAAAAACATTTACGCATAGGTCGATAGCAATTCGATTTCGGTATATTCCGACTCGTCGCAAAACCTTAAATTGTATTTGTCCGATCCTCTCTGATGGAATTTGTGAGAAAAAAAAACGTACGTAAAAAGTTTTGTTTTACCTATACTCTCTTTTTTTTCTTTCGCTCCTCTCTAACCTAACTTTACGCGTACATCTATTTTCTATACGTTTCCAAATAATTCGTTGATTAGATAATGATAATTGTGTCTTCGTAAAAGTTTTTGAAGAGAAAATAAATTCGAACAAAACCATTAATATTAAAATAATAAACGCAATAATACGATATATTTATACGAAAACCGTATAAATAACGTTGATAAACTCGATAATGAAACGGTTGAAAAAATATAAAAATTACCGTCGCTGACAATTCGTGTCAATTGTTTTTACAATATTGTTTTATACGCCGATTGTATCTTTTCTGTAATTTGAGTTTGAATTTCTAGTATTTCTAGTAGTAGTAGTTACAACTGCATTGCTACTAAATTAGGGCAATTAGACTTGGACATAATCATAATAGTTATGCTTAAAAAGGTTAACGTGGTAACGTGGTTTCAACAAATAAACAATTTCAAAACTTAATTACCCGGTAAAAAGGTAAAATTGACGCCGTAATTGACGCGGTATTTCCTATAATCAATGTCTTAAATTATTGTAAACAGTATTTGAAATTCAATTCAATAAATATTCGTAAATAATTTATACTCCTCCATGGCTTCTATATATTTTTCCATCAACTCGTTATATATTCCAATGTTGTGATCTACGGTTTTTGTATTATCGCTATTATTATTGATAAGAATCGCGCGATACGTCCAAATAAAATACAAAATTAATGGCGTTCATTTACAATAACTATAAACAATCACGATTGGTACAAATGTTATTTTAGGTATCGACGAAATATTTATATAGATAAGTAAGTACTTGATTTTTAAATAGTTAATCGAAATAGAAATTATAAAACAAAACCAAAAAACTAAACCAAACGCATAATATTTATTTTGTAGACCTAGGGTCAGAACGTAAGCGCACTAATGTTCATCGCGTTGCTTAAAATATTACAACTGTAATATAAGTCTTAGAGTATGTTCACGGACAAGTGTATTATAAAGAATACATAACCTAGTCTAAGATACTGTGATATTTTCGTCAAAGATAACTACAGGGAAATGTGTTAGAACATCGTCTTCAGTCATTTGAGGGACAAATAGATAGGATCAGAGAGAAATGAACGCCATTACGCGGCAGATGACTCCGAGAGCGATGAAGAACGTCCGAGATTGTTTTCAACAAATTAATATCAACGACGGCTGCCGTTTATCAGATATTATCGTCAAAAACAACTAATAATAAATCATTTTTTTGAACTTTTTAAAAATTATTATAATTTCATTCTAGATAGCTTCGTTTAATTTTTACATCCCTTCGAAATGTCAAATGTTAATTTACGTCTTACTCTAAATATATATATATATATATATATATACAAGCGAACGGAACGCGGAAGTTAATTTTAGAATATATTTCTTAAATAAGTTTTGATTAATTTTCCCGCCGTCGTGTTGATCATCCGATAATACGCTCTCCAAATTAGAACCCATTGATGTCTTAATACAAATTCGAATTAACTTAATTTTCAAAGATCCAGCGACGTTTATTCGTCGTTGGAATGACGTTGCGCGCGATCTTGAAGAAGTATTTAAGACGGTTATTATTTCAAACGTTCCGGACGCGTATATATGTATTTCACGGCACAGAGAGTTTAATTTTTGGAAAAAAAGAAAGCCGAATAATATTATCCCAAGTTTTAAATTCATGTGGTATTCCCAGACGTACAAAATATATCGTCTACAATTGTTCCGAGATATATATATATATATATGCGTATCTGTTAACCGCGGTAATTGTTAATTTCGTCATTTAACGATGTTCGTATTCACGAATTTGCGTCGATCGAATGTACAATACATGCCATTAGGCACTTTTTTTAAATAGTAATAATAATAATCGTTATTATTAATGTATATTGATATTCTCCATCCGACTATATTAACCGATCTGCGTCGTCATTCTCGAAGGCATATTACAATTGTTATTATTATTATCAATACCAATAATAATAATATATACACGCAAACCGTGTACATATTATGTGATTTATAGGAATATTTGTTTATAATAAAGTAATATCTCCTACGAACGCAAAATTTAATTAAATTTTACATGATGCCGCGGTTAGATTGATATCAATGAGAATTACGAGAAATCGTCTAAATTGCGTCTCAAGTAAGTTTTTATTAATACTTAGAAAAGACTTTATATCTACCTAAGCGAACAATGTTTAATTCAGATCGAGAATCTAATATGTTAAGGTAAAGCGAATCCGCTACGAAGAGTATTATAATTATCTCGTACGAAGAAATAGCGACGACGTGAATATTATTACGGTATACTTGACAACGATATAAAAAATCTGACGACGAACGCTTGGCCGTTCTGTCAGGTACGTTACAATTGATTCACCGCCACCAATCCCATAAAAATATGATATTCGTATAGGTCAAGTTCCGAATTTTATAATCAAGTATTCGAGCCCGAGCGTTTTTAATAATTTTTATTTCTCCAATGACGGTCGAATATAAAATAAAAATTGTATTGTAGGTTTACAGTTACGTTTAATAAAAAATATAAAAAGATATTTATAATACAGAACATCGCCAAATAAGTTATCAATTCTCACTGGCGACGTATATCATTTTATAAGAAAGGTTGGTAACGTAAGAAATTCACAGTAGAAATGAAAGACAGATGAAAAGGCTAAGCAAAATGCAAACGAAAAAAGAGGATTTTAAAGTTGAATTAAGAAGGAAAATTGGACGAATCCGTAAATCCATCGCTATCATTCTGAATATATTTCGACTTTAGCCAGTAAAAACGATTCTAGTCAAAGTGACATAGCAACATAATCATTATTTAAGATTGGAATTTGATCATTTTCGCTGTATTTGTACAACCCGAGTCTTTCCACACGTAAAAGTGTGTGGATCCCATATAACTACACCTTATTCTATTACCGTTAATCTAATGATCACGTAAAATTTTAATCTTTGTAAGTGCTACTACGTTAATTTCATTATTAGCTTGCTTAAAATATACTAAAATTTTGAACGCTTAACAGCGCGATAAATCTATGCGAGTATGGGAAGATAGGTAAAGATGGAATTTAATCCAAAAATTCACTGATATATTTTTAACAGGTGTATTAATAGACAATCACGTACAATATAAACACAAACAAAATGTTAACGTGTCCAATAAAAGAACATTGAATGACATTTATGCCGAATTCTAAACCTTGGATCTAAGAGACAATTGCGTCAAAATCGTCATGTATTAACTGACGATGAGTTGACGGATATGGTTTTTAAAAATAATTTTAAATCTATCGGAAATATTGAAAAATAAGTTAGGAATACCATTTTTTTTTTTTACGAAAAACACGAAAAGAAGAGGGAACTCTCCTCTTTAAAGAATACCAGAATCCACATTTCTGATTACAAATTTCAACAATAAAAATCTTCGCGTACTATAGTTGGTTACATAAATAAGAGTTTAACCGATCTAATGAAGTCCCGCTAAATTCAGAATATTCCAAAACTTGCATTAATGCTCTATGATCATCATTAGGTTCGTTACTTTTATCATACTATTTATTAATATGAACGAGATTGATTATTAATAGCCTCTGGCTCGTATCTCATCATCGTCAATATATTTCGATATATGTACAAATGTTTATTCTCTTCAATTTGTGTTGAATATGGTAAGTAATTTGGACAATACGTGTATTAAGATGAAGTCGTCATCGACGTTAAGTGAATATAATAAAATTTGAACTCCGAAAAGCTACTTTAAATTCCTGTTTCACAACATTGTTTGATACATATATTTATATACATATATTTTTAAAGTATTGATAATACTTTATTTTCCTGGGACACAATTTGTTTGCAGTCTACGACATAAATCACTCGCGTGAAACAGGTATAACATTTTGTCTGTGTATTAACTTTACAACGAAATGATATTTTTTTTTTAAAATGATTACGAACGACTTTTTTCGATAATAATTAGAATTAATTGTGATCCACTCGAACCCAGAGATCGATAGACTTTTTAACTCATTAGGTTTTTATTGATACGAATCGAATAACGCACTTGTAATAATAATACTCGCACCCGTCAAAACATTTGGAAAGACGGTATCGACTGAACTTTTGCACGTTCGATAAATATGGTAAGAGAAAAAACATATAAACCTAAACGCAAAACACGTGCCAAGACAAAATACTGTTATCGAACTAACATTTATTTTAGTATTTCGTATGGCGAACATTCGTGTCGTCTCGTATTTAAAGTTTCAAACGGTGAAAATGCTGACATGGTTAAATTCTACCTTTCCAGGTTGGTATAACAGATGGCCCGAAACAATGCATTTGTCACTATAAATACTATTGTGTTTGTTGAATTAGAATGGTTATACCTTTTTTTGGTTTTATTTTATTTCGTTTTCGCGTAATGAAAAAGTATTCCCTTTGATTTATGACTCCGGGGATGCCGTCATATTATATTTATAAAAACGAAAAAAGAAAAATGTAAAAAAGGTCCTCGCGACAAATACACACTTATCCAAAAAAAGAAGAATATTATTCTATATTCAAATTTGACGATTTCTCATAAAAATAGTTTTTCTAAACGTGTCAATTTATTCATCATTCTAATACAAAACAAACAAAAGACCTCGATTGTTTATTTTTTAAGCACATCGTAAAACAAGGTATAAAAAGAACAGGAGCGTTATTTGGTAATATAATATTTTGTATCTATGCCATGGATATATATATAATATTTATTATTATATATAATTATTATTATATAATATTTATTTATTTATTTATTATTTTCTTAGAATAAAAATATAATAAGAAAAAATATTCATTCAAGTTATAGACTTCCCTGACACAGGAAAATGTAATTCTTTGGTCGGTTCTTATTTTATTTTTCCCCCTTTTCTTATTAAATATACAACATCATGAGTCCGATAACAATAATGTTTCCCGATTCGAAAAACACGTGAAGAAAATGAGGGTTGACACAATAATATTACGTTATATTATACACGTATATATCAACTGCAGCACGTGTTCCGAATTATTATTTATTACCGTCGAAAGCAATTTATTTATTTTTAATAAAAAGATAAAATAATAATAATCAATACCGTACTTTACACCATTTTTTTATTAAATTATAATGTATGAATAATAAATATAATATTTTCGGACGTTAAGAGAGAAAAATGTGTATATATATCTATATTTAAAAGAAACGCGACAACTTTCGACGTAGCGGAATGATCTCGCTGAAAGGTGGTAATTCGTAAAACCTTCTAAAGATTATAACTGTCTGTAAAAATAAATCGTGAATAATTTTACAACTAGTAACGGTTTTATAACTACGCGCTATACCTATTCGTTTAAAATTATAAGAAAGAAAAACGTTCTGATTAATGTCGAATTAAGAACACGATTAGTCGACTCTAAATTTTAAATTATCCGTATTCTTGACGTAAAACGTTTTTTATTATTGCAAAATATTGTTCGTTATACATATGCCATAGCTCATCTGTATTTAAGACAATATATTTTGTCACCGGCAACTTTGGATTGTCCCAATTTCGAATCCAACTCCTATTTCTAAAATTAAATCACCGTTAGTTTTTCTATCAAAAAATACACGATATCCATCTAGAAAAAAAATCGCGAAACTATATATTAAACACTCATAATGGTTATAAAATGCACGCGTAATAATCGGTATCAAAAATAAATTAATCTTTATAGAAAATCTTCCAATAAGAAGTGTTATAAAAATCAAAACATCTATTTGTTTTTTGATAATTTACTGTTAACATTCGTTTACGGAACGTAAAGAAAAATGGGCATTCGGGATTCGAAATTTTAAATTTCGATCAGATTTTCCGAACTTTAGTAACAATATATACATATCGTTAATTCGCTACGAAATGGTAGCTATCATCAGTTTTTTAAAGAGTGAATTTAAAAAATAAACGATTCCTTTTTATTTAATAATTATTGATCATATAGCAATAGAAGTACTGTTATAAATTAAAAGGCTTAAATTCAAAATTCAAACAAAACATCGTCTTGATCTGACAGATTCACATAAAGCTGAAACCGTTATTAGCAATATAATAAAGCTTTAAATACTTATTTAAAACGAAAGGTTTACATTGTGTTAATCAGTTATTAAAATGATTATTCCATTCTTTAAATTCTCATCAGAAACTAAATATAGAAACTAAACAAGACTTTACTTATGTCTTGGGATTTGAGGCCATGATCTAGAACTTCAATTATTTCGAATAACATTATATCAATCTTCAAGAATACGACGACATTGTATCATTGTAAAAACGTCTTTAGAATAAAATAAAATTCTTCATTTTGAAATTATTGTCAGTATTAAGGGAGGGGTTTAAATTGCAAAGCCTTTTCCTATAGGTATTAAGAGATTAATAAACGCTAACAATATCTTGAATACGAATATGAGAAATTATTTAAATATGAGAATTTACGAATGCTTGTTAATGTTAACATATCACCAATTGAGGAATGAAATCTTCGAGCCACGGTTATTTCTTAGAGATATAAAAATCGTCGGAAGAAAGATTACTCAAAAGCAAGACGGCGAAATAATTATAAGCGTATATTGCTACAGAGACTGGTTGTATTTCGAAAAACAATGATACGAAATGGACAATTGTTATGTTACGAACAATGCGCGTAAAAACGCGATTTAATTAAATTAAAACGCGACGCACGATTGTCGAAATGTTAATTTTCGAGCAATATATATCGTAATAAATAACGGATATATTTTCGGCGTATCATAAATAATATAATTTCTACTTTTTTTTGTTACGTGGCAAATGTATACGGTTTTTTTTCGAGTATATTAATTTTTTCGGAGGTACATAAATTGTTCTGAATTACATGTTAGAATTGACGCTGTCATACGTATATGTGTGTAATTTTAATCATCACGCTCGTCACGGGTGTAAAAATCGCCTCTCAACACGCGTAAAAACAAAATAATACTAAAATTACTTTATTTATTTATGCATTTTGCACACGTGGTGTGTGTGTGTGTGTGTGTGTGTGTGTATGCGCGCGTATGTATAATCTACAACGATGGTGGTGTTCGTTGAACCGTTATCGTCATTAAGGACGGTCGCCAAGGTCGGTGGGGCGACGTAGGTCGGCGAGTATAGAATATAGTAGAGGCATGTGTATACACCCAGTAATGTGATACCCATTTATCTACGTCACAGCTTGCGACTTCTAAGCCCAAGGGACCGCGGTCGACGAGTGAGATAGAGAGAGTGAGTGAGTGTATGGGTGTGTGTGTGTGTGTGTGTATGAGAAAGAAAGAGAGAGGCAGGAATTCGATTGTGAGAGACGGAAAACTAGCGCGACACCGAGTAAAAGAGACACGGTATTTAGGAGAGGGAAGGGTACGCCCTGTACGGTGCTTCATTATGTCCCGGTCATTATCCCTATCTTTTTGTTTTTTTTTTCACCTCTCTTTCGTACCCTTCTCCCACCCGTTTTCCATCCAAAAACAACCCTCCACTACGGCATTCCCGTTCGGCCCATCCCCGCAGACTATCGTTCTCTATCCATCTTGCGTAACACACACTCTTCCCGCACACCACCGGCCATCCGCAGTATTCAGTGTACCGCGTAGCCGTAGTTGTTGTTCTTTCGCCTTTTACATTACCGGTCCGTGTGTATAAATTTCCAGAGGCATTCCGTTTTGGCCTCGTACCCCACGTCATCACCGTACCGTTCATCAATCATGCGCCACCCCCATGACACCGCGGACATCGGCCATCTAACGGCACTGGTGGCGGCCAAAAAAGCGCAACATACCGCGAAAAAATAAATAGAGATCGTATCCGCATAATATAGTCCGACGAAAAACTTACAGGTCCCGCTGTGTTGCATAATTCAATGTATACATATATATATATGTATGTATACAGAATATTCCGTGATCTTGGTCGATATCTTAAAAAGTATAAATAACTCGTAGAAATTTTCGTGAAATTAAATGTAACTTGTATTTATTGAATCAGTACGTGCTCTGTTTCGACGAAGGAAAACGATACCCGAAGTATGGTAACCTCGGGTTTTCCCGACAGACCAATGGCTCTTTAAACAAACTTTTCAGTTTCGGTACGATTGCCGACTTATTAACGTACACCACGTTCGGCTTCGCAAACCTTCGTAAAAAATACCTAAATGGACATCTGACCACATTCCTCGTCATGGAAACTTCTCGCGGATCAACGCGGCAGTTTTACGAGACACGTGACCGTTTGGTTTATCTTGCCGGAACCACACAAATTTCGATAAACTCATAGTTTACCTTAGGTAATGTATACATACGATATTTGCGAACGAATGATCTCGAACAGTCTATCGGCAAAACAGGGCTTTATTTTTTATCGATAAAACGGCTCACGTTCCGAATGTAGAACCGTAACGTTTAATACGTTTGAAAACAATTTTAGCGATTTATTACGTTTATAAAATTACCAAAATTCGTACGACACCCTGTGTGTAGTACAAACAGTGTACATCAACCAACGTGCGAATTTATAAAGTGAACTGAATAGCGAGCAGGTTTTGCGTACTGTATACACCGGTAAAATAATTTTACAACGTGTTGCTCTAACACGGTAGTTTCGGCACGACGAGTGGAGATTAATTTATAGAAAGGAAAAATTACTTTCTCTTAATGTAAAGCGGAAAACGAGCACGAGTAGTACGCGATGGTACGTTTTGTTATTTTTTTTCCGTCGAATATTTAAATCGAAGGTAAAATCACGAGGAACGAACATTGCTGAGTTCAAATACCAAAAATCGTATCTAGATAAGATGGTATGATAAATATATATATATATATATATATATATATAAATATACAAGGATAATATATGACATTTATATCCGGATAAACTTATAAAAAATATATTTTTATCCATAAACGCGTTAAGTGGTATTTATTATATTTTTACTCTATATAAAACATCCTTTTGTGAAATAGTTTGAAGAAAACTAACGACATGGAAAATTGTTAGTCAACATTTTTATTACGATATATGATTATTCTTAGCTTAGGATTCATCAGATTAGTCGACCCTCCGACCGAATAGTAATATTTTAATTAAAAAGTATACACAGCGCGGGGTAAAATACCCGGTAATATGTGAAATCATTGGCACCGTGACGATATTGCGTCGTCGCGAACGAGACTGTATCTATACAATAATAGACGTTCACGAAAACCGTTTATTGTTAACGTCAAACGTGATATAATTGTCGTTATAAATGCTCTAGATTTTACAGATTCAACGCGAATCGACGAGAAAAGTTCGTGTGCGTAGGGTTTAACGGTATAAATTTGCGATCATCAGCGTTAGTCGACGTTCCCGAATTAAAACTTTTGCCACGTTCAAAACGAAAAAACACGAATTTTAAGATCGGCGTTACGCGGAATATTAAACGTGTCTAGTTCGTATACACGCGTGCGTGTCCGCTGCTAACCTGACGTGATAAAAATAACAACGAAGGGGCCACCTAGAATGGACGTAATTCGGCGGGCAGGCGGCCAGGAAAACGTTCGAAATGCCCAAGTCCGTCACGCCGCCGTGGCAATGCAAATAACTTATTTCCCACGATAAAACGCTAAAACGTACAGCGAATCGTACGGACAAACGCGCCACGGAATTTCGGAAAGCACTGGAAACAATAGCCTAAAACCGAACGTCGATTTCGGTTATTTCGGTGTACTTTTTCGAGGTGAAACGTTGATTTTATATGCATTAATGACGGCTCGATATTTCGACGCCGGTTTCCAAAAAAATATATCGTTCCGATTTGAAAAAACCATTTAATTCGTTCGTAAAGAATATTCGGTAGAAATGCTACTATAAATATAGTAATATATATCAATTCTACGTACATGTATAGGTAGCGACGTAATTACCTTGACAATCTTCTTGATCGTCGTCCAATTACCTTAAACAGTTTCTACGTAGGAAATTCGCACCCTTTAATCCCGCGCGATATTAATTATTTACAATTTTTTCGTTATTTTATTGTTTGTACGTAATTAAAATATGTAATGTTAATGTAACACATATAGGTGACGATGACACAACTAGGCGAATATCTCGTGACAAACTTTTTCTGGTAGTTACCCCCTTTGTGTTGTATCGGTTTCACAATTTGTGTTTTCCCCTTATCGAAGTTGAAACGATTTTCGTTCGAGTTATATAGAAATCGTAATGATATACCAATAATCAACGCTTAATAACGCACGTTACGAACACGACGTTTTAATAGTCGCCGCGAATAAAACAATTTCGGTTATTTGAGGACGATTTAAATTTTATCGCGTCACCTCTCAGAACACGTGAAATACCATATTGACGGTTACCGATGAATATTTCGTACTTAAATCCTTTATAGGATTTAACCAACGTAAAATATTACTCGAAAAAGACGGCAGAAAATTATAATTTGTTCAAGCGAACTGTAATTGTAAAAAAAAATCGAAAGCCCGAACATTTTTTTTTTTTTTAAAAGAAACCTACGCGTTTTTAATTTGTTTACAAATCGAGTACGTCGACGCGGAATTATTGCGATAATTGTGAATGAATCCGATTCGTTAACACTCTAACCGCCGATGTTTAAAGTCAATTTCAAAATGACTTTCGAAATCAACGAACAAACGCGATACTACCGTAGTATTCACGTACAAAAATAATGTATGTTTCGAAAGCACATGGCCATATATAAAAATGAAAAACAAAAAAATAATTCGTCGACCGGCAAAGTACGTTTTACTGTTTTTTTTTTCGTGCGTCCGCCTTCTCCGTCTGGTGCAGCTGCCATGTCCGGCACATCGGGCGAATTATTGCGTGTACAAACGTTTAAGAACCGCTCGTAGGACGTTAAACTATTCGTCTAAAAATATAATACGCGGCAATGACGAATAACGCCGCGCGTCAAGTTTGTAAGAAAAAAACCTCGTGGAACGCGCGCGCGTATACGTTTATTATTATTGCAAGGCCGCGAACAGCGGTCACTCTATGGTCCGAAATCGCGCGTGTTTCAGTCCCGTACTCATATGTGACAGGTTACAGTAGTTGTCTTTGAACGTCTTTCCATAAAAGTGATAGATCCGAGAAATATTTTGATAATCCAAATTGTTCAGTTCCGACGTTTGTAACGATATGGTTGTATAAACTCTCGATTGTATAAACATTTCAAAATATTTGTAATCGCTCGTTTCTATCGTTAACGATTCTGATTTCCTATGGTTAGTAAATTCACGAAGTACACCTATTAAGATTTAACTTAAGATCTAATTGATTTAATATCAAATTAAAAATTAAACAATCACCGCGATTTTTTTTCCTAATTCTCGAATAAGCCAGCGCTATTTATTTAGATTTAATTTATATAAATAATTTCGTTTTATTAATTATAATTATACCAATACTTAATAGAGTCTAGGTAATCAATCCGTATGTATTTGAAGTTTTGTAGTTCAATTCGTACGTAGTATTTACAGTGTAACCTAACCATTCGTACGAAATGATATTTAATCCTTAAATCTATACTAGCGATATCTCGTAGATTCCTTGCAAAGGATTCATAACATTCCTCGCGGACATACGATTGTAATAATTTGAACTGAACGTAGATTTTATTATATATATTATTTCGGAACGCTATTTACGCAGTTATCAATATATTTTTAGTTTATTACCGTTTCTGTTGCATAGGACTTTTTCAGGATCGTCAATCCAATAATCTTATTACAAAATCCTAACGATAGACGGTTGCGGTCTTGCCTTTATTTTTTCTTTCTGGACGTATTAAAGGTAAATTAAAATAGTAAAAAATAACAGTTTATTACTTCCTTTATTTAAATTATTCGAAAAATTGAAACGTCAAACGAGCGAATAGATTATTTAACATATACTTTTTGTGTGTATATTGTTATTTTGCGTGTCACCGATTGTCTTCAAAAACACGAACGAGTTTTCGATCGTAATCAGGGCCACGACTACAAAGAGCTTACGCGTTTCTTATTTATTTTATTAGTGTATTATAGCGTATTTAAACGTTTATATTTAATAATTATTCGGTTTTATCGTTACAATATTGTAAAGCTAATATATGGCGTTTGTAAATCATACGCCTGCAAGACTTAATTTCGACGTGAAATTCCGACACATATCAATGCAGAATTCGATTTCTGAGCTCCGTTAGTATAAATTATTTGTAAGCGATATATGTATATATACGAGTACGAAGCAAATTAACTTATTGGGCTCGTTGAACAGAAATAACGACAAAAACAAATATGTTGAATACGATGGTGTCAATGAGCCTCGTAATGTAGCAATAATATACGAGACAAAACGAACGAAACGGTTTATTGAATACGGCGCTAATCATTTTCCGTGAATTATTATTTAGTGTTCGTGACATACGACATAATATACTACGAAATAGCTATGATTCATTATTTTCGTTTGATGTTTTTCACCCGTATATAATATAATGTGCACCCAATTCCGCGGGTGTGTGTATATCTATATGCGAACGTGTGTGTGTGTGTGTGTGTGTGTGTGTAGTTGTTTAAATGATATCAATCCGTGTGACTAATTGACAATAAATAGTCGGTGTTTGAAATGAAATGTTCTTCGGTATTTACGCACGAGTTGGTGAAACGAACTGATAAATTATATGATATAATCCTTTACGGTGACACGGGCACGTATTTCGATGATAGATAACTGTTATCGCGCCACCGATGAATCCACCCGAATCTCGTTTCTGGCGCTAGCCGGTACCAACCGGCTACAGATAATATACCGACTACCCTCGGAGTAACGTGTTCCTAATACCTATAATACCTATCCGTGCGAACTTTCGCGTATAACATTATCGTTATCTAATTGTTGTGTTATAGACGTCGAATTAAATCGAGTTTAGGCTCACAGGACACGTCTTATACCCGCGAACATAAAGTGCTGTAATTTAATTACATTTGTTCGAAACCGACATTATCCGTTGTCGCCTTATCAATAAATCGGTTGAGAAGGCGTTGAACAATTATTATCGGTTCCTTCGACACGTATTGGACACGTGTTTACGCAGTAGTCGAACATAATCGAAATAAATAAGTGAAAGGGTTCGGTTATTAAAATACTACGTATAAACAATTTTTCTTTAATTAAAATATTTTCATAATACTCGAATATGAAAAATTATTTAAAAAAATGTGAAATAGACAAAAACAAACTTCGTTTAACTAATGGGCAAAAATACGTTTATTTATCTACTTCACAGCCCTGTCTTGTCTAGTTTTTGAAAGAAAATGTACTCAAAGGTTGAGGGATTCGCCCTTCACATATATCTCTTATGGCTTATCAATAATATTAATATTATTAGTTATTGCTTGATTATATCAAACAAACAGAAAAAGTAATTATAAAGTGTCTCGTACGCGATTAATATAAATTTGTCATAATGAATACGAAATGATATTATTTTAATATAACAAATATACATCCATACACACATACATATATATATATATATATATATATATATATATATATCATTAAACCGAATAAGAATACGCTTTGTTTTTAAGACATACGTGACAGGACGTGACACTTGTATTTGTTGTTTCCGTCAATGTAACAGGAAATTTAGAAATACCACATTACGTGGAACTTAAATTATGGCGCTTTTACTGACTTTAGAAATTAAACACGTGTTACACTATGCGTGTGTCATTTTCGACGCATTCAATTTTAAGCCTTGTACGTATTTAAGTACAATTCAATTCTAACGATAAAAATATGTAGCGAGCGTGGTAAAGTATTCGAGCACAATTATTCGACTATTTTTAGAACCTATCGAATGTTATTCTTCATGGCAGTCTATATGGGGTTGGCCACTGTTAACTTACAACCTCCATAAAATTCGCTTGCCCGAAACATTTTTCAAAAAAAAAAATTAATTCCCGTAAATTCGATTGGACCGTAATTTACACGACACGAATTTCAAAACTCATTTTAAATCTTTCCGTACGTCCCCTATTTGAACTTGGGTCCAAAAAATTCGTGGACCACCATTTTTTAATTGGTCTGAACACATTAAATTTAACAAACCTCCGATGGCTGTTGTTACGCATACTATAAGGGGTAAACGAGAGTATCGACACTACACAAGACCAGCGGCCCCGGGACCGCGTTCGAGTACCAACAAGGCGTTGACCAGTCGATCATTGTATATACGTCTTTAATGAAATGTCCGCGAATTAAGCGCGGATGCTTGGACAAAAACACGCAAACCAATTTGCGGGGTACAACGGGGGATTATGGTGATGGTGATGGAAAAGCCGCATAAGCAGTCGTGTGCGTGTGTGTGTGTGTGTGTGTCTGTGTATGTATATACGTGCGGCTTTTATTATGTGCATTATTTATTGCGCTCAATAGGAAACATTCATCATTGGGCTGGAGAAGTTTGCCGAGTTTAATGAAACTTTTCAGGCCCAATTCGTGAGAGGGGTGGTCGAGGGTGAAGAGACGGGGACGGGAAATCTACGAAGCTGCGCCGGTGAGTGTAGCGCCAGCAGTGCGTGTCGTATTCAAGCGCCAGTCAGCGTGATCGCGTTCCGTATAGAAACGATGTATAAAAAAAGTGCGAAACAGAGAATGAGAGAAAAACAATCATTTTTCTTCAGCCCTTCTTGGTAACCGCGCGGTTTTCTGCGCGCACGCGCGCGTATGCATACGAGAAAAGAGAAGAATCGGAAAGAAACTACGAAATATCGACGCATTCGAGTATATTATGCGCGCGAACGTTCGTTCGTACACGCGTTGTTCGGTGATATAGAAAACGGTCCTACGCGAATATAATATATTATTATACACACGCTTTGGTATTAACTTAGTTTCGTGTACACGAGTTTAACGGCGACATAAACTCCAAAGTCATCTCCGTCATATATGTATACAGATACACATACACAATATACGTTATATATGCTTTTACGCGTCTTTAGTACTTTAGGTGAGATATAATATGAGCCGTGGTTATTGTAATACGAGTAGAGAAACTTGGTTTTTGGGTACGTGCGATTTTTTATATACGCATATTTATATTTAAATACGCTTACGTTCTCGAATTCATCGCGAATAATTAAAAGAGACGTGACGAGAGCTTTTTAATTATGGGAAGTTTCAATGTTTTAGCTTGAGGTAAAGTTGTGAAAAAAATAAATAAATAATGTAACGAGCAACGAGTGCTTTGGATGCCGATACAAATGACTTACTTAGACAGAGTTTCGATGCTTGTAACGTTATTATTATTATTATTATTATTATTATTATTCTATCGACAATTCGTTGTAATCAAAAAACCATTTTTATCGACGCTAATAGTTTATTATAATTAAAGAATATGGTGTCAAAATATGCTAAATAAGTTTAGCATATTTATATATAGTTTATATATAGTTTGCTAAATATCTAAATAAGTTTAGATTACTTACCGAGGTCTTTTCAAGAAGCTCTAAAGCATAAAAATTACTAAATATGATAAAAACGATTTACTTTCTTTAAAAAAATATATTTTCCTTAACGATTCAGAAAAACTAATGTGAAAATCGAAAAACTTGCGAATTAAAGTATATCCAACAGATGCGATTCCGCTACCGAAACGTAACCGTATGTCGAGATTATCCGAGAACTCTTTTAAGATGTAAAAGCGTTTATAAAAATATAGATAGTTATATAGACCAATAAAGAAAAAGGTAGCGAGTAGCGAATACTATATATTGCCTATTGATCACACGTTGTTTAATATGTATTTGTATTTTAAATTTTGTAAAAAGGTTATAATAATATCGACGATTTCAAAAAACGACATTGAGCAAAAATTTGTTCCTAATAATAATTATCATTATTCGTAATTTTTCAAAATTAAAAATTCGTACACTTATGAAAATTAATTACAAACGAATTTCCGATTGTTTTAAATATTGTTAAAACACATCCCAAAGCTTGTAATAAAATGGTGTAACTTTTGATAATTTGAATAGTTTTTTATAATTGTATTGAATTTTTCCGTATGTATAGGACAATTATCAAGAAAATCGAAAATCGTGTAAAATAAAGTTCCAACTGGTAAGAAGTGCCTACCGGAAAGATCAGATTAGGTTATAATTTAATCAAAAATTACCCTAAAACTTAAGACTTAAGCGATATATATTATATGTGAAATTATAAAATAGAACGCGCTCGATGAATATATTTATTTATATATATATATATATATATATATATTCATAAAAATATGTGTGGTAGAAAACTTGGACGCGTGTAATCATTTTTCTTTTGGATTTTAGCCCACTACGTGTAATACGTCAACATTGATTCATACTCGATAAAGGAATATATTGTTACGCAGATTAAATAGGTTATTTCTGTATTATTTATTGTCTACAAAAACTCGCGCATAATACACGATAATAATATATTTATAATTCAAACAAACGACTTGAGAATTTTTATATTATTATTTATAGCTCGATTCTCGAAAGATATAATGGATATTAAGGAACCTAAACATAATTATATTTTTGTAGATAATTAAATTATTCAAAACAAAATCAAAAATAATACTTATGACGGATTTTTAATGGGAAATTAAGAACGATCGGTTTTATTTCTACGTTAAAACTCGTACAAACACAAAATAACACGTAAAGACATACATGTACGTTATATATTGTGTATAGGGTAAATTTTTTAATCATTAGTCGATGACTATTTGCCGATATTTTTGAAACAAATTTTAGTTCGGTGTTTTTCATTCATTATTTTTAATCGTTGACAAACAAACTATTATCGAAATTATATCTTTACGCCTTAAGCAAATGCAACTTTTGATTTATAAACGACAACATATATTATCCTTACACTCTCTTATAATAATATTTATACATTTTTACTTCTAATTCTCCTCGCGTGGATTTCATTATTAATTAAATACTCGGTGTGGAAGTCACGTTTCGCATAGTTCAGTAAAAAATATAATGCCTGTATCGGTATTCAACATTAACGAATTTATATTACAACATCTATTGATAAATACTAGACGACAGTTATAGCTACTTTGATTGGACATTTATAACTATTGAGATTAAACATTATTCACTAAACGTCTCCGAAAGAACAAATTCGAAACAATCATGGATATATTTATTTTATATATTATAAAAAAATATAGACTAAAATACGTTATTAAAATTTTTTTTTAAATATAAAGAAAATATTTGATACTTCCCGAGATCTAGACGCATGACAAAAAAAAGCCGACTCGTATGTGTGAATATTTCGAGATGTTATCGTCAACAATGAGTAACGAAGAAACGACTGTATTATACGTATCGCAATATTGTCAGATATTATTCATTAGAGTTCGCCGTAGCATCACATATAGGTTCTCCTTGAAATAGCCTCATTATTTTTTTCAAGGACTGTTTATAATAATAGGTCGCGTTTCGCGCGATCAATTGTAGGTGGAAGTATTTTAAAACGTATGACATTCGACCACGCAATTCGATATCGAATTATAATAATACGGGTGTATAAACGCGATTAAAAAGGAACAATTTTTTAGACGATCCGAACGAAAATTCACAAGCAATACAGTGAACAGTTGTTTTACCGATTCGTAACTTTATTATATCGTTACACGAGTCCCAACGAAATAAAATGGCCCGCGTAATATTAGTATGCCATCGTGCGCCGTATATTCTAACGTGTGTTTCCGCATAACGCGTCGAAATCCAACAAATTAATAGAGCATTTGGAAGAAACAAATAAAATGTACACGCGCAAATGTGCAAGTGACTAATAAGTGTAAAGTTATACTGTACGATTAACTTATTACGGTAAATATTACAAATGTAGCTTAAAAATTTAATTTGACCACTGAGTATCACATCGTAGACGAATTTTTTTTATTAAATTCGTCCATAACGTAACAATTGCTCGTTTCACATCTTCTGGTTTTTGAAAACATAAGGTTAAATTAACAGCGCTATATTCGTTCGAGTGCTTTAGTTTTTCACGATCCTTCGTTACTTACGAAATAATCGCCAATCGTAATTTTATTCCTCCAATAATGCATAATGACGTACGAATAAACAACATTAATTTCGTGTTCCAAAGATGTATTCAATTTATTTTTAAGGCGCTGTTGTCGCTAATTAATCTCCAAACGTCAACACTACATGGAAGCCAATACTCTTCCCGTAATAATAAGAATCGGTTCAAAATTCAAATTGTTGGCGTTCTAGAAAATGAACGTAATACTGCGTTAAAAATTGAAGATCTAAACCAGAACCGCGTTGTAATGTAAACTTTACTGATATAGAGACTTCTCTGATTCAACGTAAGTATTTCGTCCAAAACTGTTTTAAACGAATGTCGTTAACAAGTGTATTCCTCCAATCCAAACTCGATTGGAAACAATTCACTACACAATTACGTAACACTATATCGGTACTACGATTTAAAATTTTTTTTGGATTTTTTGTTTCTGCTAGTTAAATATGTCGCAACGCACTCTAGGATCCAATCTACCACTGTATAATATCGATACGACAAAATATACGAACGTTAACACACGCGAAACTTAATGAGGAGAGGAAAAATTTTTTGTCGTATTACACAACTTATGGATCCGCCACAAAGACGAAACGGAAGTTTGACGCAACTTGACTGCGGGCGAAACGTACGCCCCCACCCCGCATATTGTTCGAGCTGAATGAATATTTCGTTCGTTCGACCGTATTATCCGCGTATACCGAGGTTAGGGGAAAGCACCGAGTCGGACCATGTTCACGTGGTATCCGAACAAAAGTAAAAGGCATTTTATTTTCACCCGGCGCGCCTTCGAATACGTTTTTCAACGGGCTGCAGCGCAGACAGCCGTGGGGGACTTTCAGCGTTCGCGAAGTTTTCTCGAAAAAGAAAAACTTACTATTTATATAATGTATAATACATTCTTCATACGTCTCTCGCAACGTCCTGCATAGGTCCGACGGCAATTTATATTTCCGCCCCAACTTTCTTTAACCGTCACTCTCTCTCTCATTCTCGCTCTCTCTCTCTTTCTCTCTCTCTTTCTGCATTTTTCTCTTTCTCCCTTTATAACAATTTTTCTGTCGATCTATATATATCTACACGGAATACAAGAAAAATGAAATAATTTACCGAATTTATATTCTACACATTACGGCGCCTACGATATTAACTTGTCTACACTACATAGGCATAGCCGTGTTAATTGGCGTCAGGGTGTACATTTATCTCCCCTATCACCGGCGAGCAGCTCAGCCTTACAATTGTGCATAAATGAGATCACATAAAATGAAGTCAGATAACAAATTAAGCGAAATACGAATTTGTCAAGGAATACTAAACGTTATATAAATTACTGATCGATTAATCGAAACTAACGAATATATTATTTTTAAAATGGTAGCTATAGGAAATAATTGTAAATACGAGGAATTGGCTGAAAAATTGGTACATTGAGACGGATAGAAAAAAAATGTAATTTTTTCAAGCATTTTAACTACTTTTGTTTTTCGTCACCAGTTGTACGTGTGAACGGACTTTTCGCAAAATGAATATAAAAAAGTATGTTACGAAATATGACAAAACGGAAAAGATAAATCGATTATTAACAATATTTATAAAGCAAAAACTAAATGTAATATTTACGTTCATTGATTTATTAAAACTTTCAACCACTTTAAGTTACACACTAGACGTATACAAATAAAACGTTATATTATTAAATTTAAATTAAAAGTTTAATTTAATGTTTTTTTTCTTAATAGATATTTCGATTAAGAGAGAGGGAATCCTTAGTGAAATTTATGAAAGAATTATTTTATATTTTACTCATTGTGATAATTTTTAACATTTCAACAACAATGATTTTTCCCCCCACTGTATTTATTAGCTACAAATTGTCTATGTATAATATATTTCAATTCCTTCGTGAAAATACCTATTTTGAATTATGTTTTCAGATTCTAAGTAGCCAATGTTTCGTGTATAAACGTATTATCATTACACATTATTTAAATTAAGAATCGATTCGATTACAAGGTAATTATTTAATGGTTTTTAAACGATGTTCTCCTCTTCCGCGTGTTGTATTACTTAATTTAAGTGAGCTGTTAAGATCCGCTCTATACCATTGTTTACGTATATAATGCTAATTACGAAACACATCAACAATCATTAGACTCATAATGAAAAGCTATATAATGTAATTATCTCAAATATGAATAATATATATTTATGTTACATATTTAAAAACAAAACAGAAAAACAACTTTTTTTTATTATAAAAAATATAAAATATCTACAAGGCGTTTAAAAGGTATATTATTTTATCGGTGTGAATTGTAAATAATCCAACACGAGAATTAATATAATTTTGTCATACTTATACTATTTATTATGATAGTATATTATTATGAATCTTATTAAATAGTTGGTCACGAGTTTAAAAAAATATATATAAATTGATACGTATTCGTTAAAAACGTAAATTATCACATTTTTAAAAAACTCAATTTGAGCCAAATGACGTATATTTTATCACGTAATATAGCAATCAAACGGTAAACATAGCGCGTTGTATAAATATACATTTAGGACGAATGAGATAACATAAAATAAAAACGTTTCAAGTTAAATAAATGCTTTCGCTTACTTCCTGAACAAAAAAATAATATTACACAATACGCTTCTAAAACTATTGTGGACATACGGCTTAGAAAACTGGAGAGTTGCAAAGCCTTCACAAATTAAAAAAATTCCAACGTTCCAATCAAAAGTACAAACAGCTACTTAAGCACAATGGTGCAATTAAGAGACTTAGGGGATTAGCCACCCTGTTCTGATTTTAACCTTCCTTCCAGATTTGAAACGTATTTTCAAAAAAGAAAACAAATTAAAAGTACCTCGCCATAATATCACAACCAGGCAGTTAATTTGTTTACAGGCAGAGAAATCGATGAACGAATTACACGATTTTAGTTATGTAAAATTATAATATAATAAGAATATTTCCGTTTTATCGTTAATTATTGTCTATTAAGATAAGTATATTTGAAGTCTATCGACATTGGATATAATTAAAATTGCGCGTGCGAAATTAAAAAATGGATCAATAATAAAATATATATCTTAATTAATATCCGCTATTACGTTACTTATACATTGTTCGTGAGTAGTATAACGAGTGAACTGTCATTTTAAGCTGCGCACCGAATCAATAATTAGCTACAAAACCACCGTCGTAAAACAAATTTTCGAATTTTGAAATTTCGAATATAGAAAAAAACAGTTACGTTAATGTTAATCGCGAAAAAATTATTGACGAAATTTCCAATATTACAAGAAAAGAAGCATTAAGGATATAGTTGTTATATTTTCGTATTTTATTAATTATTATCAAGTGTTTCAGGTAATAGATATAATTAAATATTGCTATTAGTACTTTTCGAATCTTCAATAGTTAATTTAATAAATAAAAACAGTTAAAAACTAATGACTATTATATGGCTTATTTGGGTTTTTTATTTAACATAAGAAATGAATGCAGAATAAAGTGGTAATTTATTTATTTATTCAATTTTTATTTTTAATTCGGTATAGAGGAATATTTAGATGCATTTTAAATTTCAAATTGCGTAAAAATGAAACATTTTTAACAAAATAAAATTAACGAAACGTTTTATTTTATAATTAAAAACTTTTGGTATTCGAAATAAAGCATATTTATTGAGCATTTCCACGGAAATAGATTTTTTTTTTATTTTGAAATGGGAGTGAAAATCCTTGCCCAAGATTTTAGTGTTTGTTGCACCACTAATAGTATACTAAATGAGCAACATTACGCTTGGTTTATTTCCTAAAATACACGTATTGTTTTACATCAAAAACCGAGTAATTTTATGTCTAGAGTTATATATTTGAAGTCGTTGATCGGTTGAATAAACGTCGCACGATTATAAAAAGCTGACCGGGGAAATTATCGTTTTTCTACAAAAAAAAAAAAAAAACAAACTTAAATAACGTAATATGTAATATCGGCATATATAAAAAAGTGCACCGAGAAATAGCTCTTCGACGAAACCACCATTGTGTGTCGTCTAAAGTTATTGGATATCTGTTCGACGTGCGAATTACTGAACAGCATTTCGTGTGTGTGTGTTTGTGTACTCACAAACATTTATTTTACGCACTCTTATATATATGTTATATATATATATATATATATATATATACACGTATTAATGTGTGTGTGTGTGTGTGTGTGTGAAAGATATTTCTCTGCCACACAATAGTCCGCCCTATAAGGACGTTTTGATACTCAAAACATTATCCGCACAGGGAAATATCTTTTATCGTCGGACACGCACTTTGCTAGATAAACATATATATTTATTTATTTATAAGTACGTCTGGAACGTTCGAGTGGTGTTGTAATTCACCACTTGTGACCGTGACAAATAATATGCTGTATGTTTCTGACAATTTTACGGAGGATTATGTGTGTTATACTCAGTACTCACTACTCGTATAGGTTAGAAAACATATTATCCCACACCCGACGAAAAAAAATAAATATCTCCTCAATTCGCAAGTTGGGAGTATCGTAATAATCGCGACGATAATTAATAATTAATTATATTATGTACAATAGCGACCGTACGCTCCGAAACGAATATCGTTGAAAACGTAATAAACATTCCGATTGATAGCCAAACTTGCCTGCGGCCAATTTTTAGGTCGAAACAAATACACGCGCTCAATTATTTTCGAAATATTCGTAATATTTATAAATAATATGGATTTTCAAAAAGACGAGATGATTTTTCGTGTTTACGTATTGCATAACCAGTCAACGAAGCCAACCGTACGCTTAATATGATACGTTATTTGCAATAATTCGATTCGTTTATTGTTTTTAGTCGATGAACACGATTTTCTGGAATAAGCGTTGTTATTTTAAGCAGAAAAAAATTGTCATACGTTACTCGTAAACATTAACATCCTGGCGCAGCGGAAGAACACGGTGCCGAACTATAAATAACGACATTCGTAATACCGATACTACGCACAACAATCGCTAATAATTATTTGCCGGACGGCCGTTAAACACACTTTGCTCGCGGAACCGTGAAATGGCGTTTAAGTATTTAAATTTAACTGCGACCCCAATAATCGGTGCGGATCGAAATCGCCAACAACGACTCTATTCCTCGACGTTTTACGACATACTTGTTTTTGGCACTATCCACGGGAAATAAATAAATACGAGTATATACGTACATTTGTATATAATATACACTATATTATATTGTAAGTGAATAACGCCTTTATCTCGAGACCGACTTCAGTAAGTAGAGACTTATGCGCGAGCCAAAACATTAATGACGTGCACCGCAGAGGTCGTATTAAAGCGATTAATATTATTAAAAGCCTCGGGTAGTCGGTATTTACACGGCGTGTCGGCCGTAACGTTTATTTTTTCGTCAAATTTTATGGTTATTTGTTCGGTTTTTCCTTTGTTTATGGAAGGGGGGAATTACACGCGCCAGAGTTTTATTTTAATTCGCGGCTACGTAAAACGTTATTACACCTGTGGAACAACGTCTGCTACGATAAATATACCTAGACGGTTGAAAGATCAGTTGAAAAATGTTTGTGTCTAATATAACCGTTTTGTGTCGCGAAACTACAGACGGTCAAAGTGTTTAGTTAGGCATTATTTAGAGCAAAAATTCGAAGGTTGATAATA
Source organism: Geopemphigus sp. TES_GeoC_2020 (assembly GCA_025469175.1). Taxonomy (NCBI): domain Eukaryota; kingdom Metazoa; phylum Arthropoda; class Insecta; order Hemiptera; family Aphididae; genus Geopemphigus; species Geopemphigus sp. TES_GeoC_2020. The sequence goes on from JAIPRN010000159.1 coordinate 26,028, forward strand.
GCGAATCGGTATCTGTTTAAAACGATCGGTGACACGAAGCGACAACATTTCTGTTTACCACAGTTTGTCGAACCGTTGCGTGATACCGTGAAAATCTATACGCAACGTTGAATGAAAACGTGACAACACGAATGCTCTCTTTCAGACTTCGACCCGTTGGCGGACATCCATCCAGAAGTGGTCTCGAGGGGAAAAATCGACAAAACTCAATTAAAGAGAATACACAAATTTATATATATATATATAGAATCGTCATAGTCACCGAGTGGGAAAAAATTGGTCAACGATGTACGAGTTGAATGTAAATAAGTCGTGTGAATCGGAATCGTTCTAAAAAGCTGAGCGTAATAATGTTGACGAGTGATGAAAATGAGAAGCATTTGCAGCTGTTTGAGGTACACTTTTCGACCATATTCGCCAGACACATTGTGTTGAATTTTGATCATCTTCTAAATCAATTCAATACAAGTTTACCATAACAACTCGAAAGTCATAACTAATGTTTTATACGTTAAATCCTATTGTCATAAAATGACAACGAGTCTCATTTCGCCCGGTACGTGGTCAGTTTCCAACGAATGAAATATATTTTTTAACTATCGTCGCGTAATATTATTTTATTTTTCACGTAATCGATACTTTTTGAATTGTAATAAGCGAAACTGTATCCTGTGATATTGTTATCGGCGTTCTTTACTTTTTGAAAACACCGAACGAACTTAAAGACCTATTTCGAGACAAATTCAAATAATATAAAGATCGTCCACGTTACGAAAATCAAGCAATTTAGTGATGGCAATCCAATTAATGAAATTTCAGTATAGGGATGAATGATTTTAAGACTGTATTGGAAACGTCTCGACGATATTGTCGAAAGACTTTTTCTTAGTCAATAAACAAGATGGGGATACGCTGCGCTACTGATAGTAAAAAGAAAGATATACGAAAGTCCAATAATACAATCGAAATAATGGCGAACTTACAAATCGTTAAACAGAAAGTTGTCTGCTCCCGGAATTGTTAACCGATAAATTGTTGGTCAATAATCGAATCAATAAAATGCCGTGATATTACTGGAGTAAGCAAATACTCACTCAATGGAAGGATAGCGTGGCGTTTGGCAATATATCGTTACAAAATAAATGTCCTGACGCGTCGAAAACAATAATAGAGATCGATTTACTATAATTCACAAATTCGAACGGAAAGTGATATCGAAATTAGCTTCCTGAGTTATACGTGTGTAGCATGCTGGACGACAACTAAAAGTTCCGAAATATCGATTAATTATAAACGTTCTCAAATTCTGTTTTATACGAAAAAATCTTTTTATTAAAGACAATAAGCGGAATTTCTAATAAAGTCATATATCATGTAGCCGGCGGCTACAGTGGATTAGATGTCTGCTGCTTGTCCAACGATCTCATTATAATATATCATGTTATAGCAACGCGCATACTTTTGATATATTATATATACTATATATACATCCGTTACACAGTTCATTTTAATTGCTGTCAGTAACAGATGTGGGTCACTTGTTGATTGGGTAACATAATATGTGTATATCGACTAGTCAGGAGGTGTTAAACAACGTTTCGCCAAATGTCCGATGAATGGTGTAATTATTCGTCAGTATAACGCCGAGTAGGGTAAAAAAAAAACGGGAATTTTCGAATAACAGCGTATTTCAAAGGAGTTATCAAAATATTGAGACGACTTTTTATCGTATATATCATCCCCCATACCTTCTAAATATTATATTTTATATTATTTCCACGGTCGGATAATAAACGCCATTATTAAATATATATATATATATATATATATATATATATAGAAATATGTAGCTTGTCGTATAGCAAAGTTGTTTAATATTTCTAAAATAATATCACGACGAATTGACACATCCTTTCAAAATTGTCGTAATGCCATCGCCGCGTGCCTTAACTCCGTTCGACGCTTGAAGTTTTCTACGAAATCTAATGCTGCTGATAATGCTGTTGTTAATGCTGCTATTGCCGTTATTCTCGACTCCAGCCCACGCAGCAGTGCTTCCACCATACCGTCTGCCTTTGCCCGAACTTCGGCATAATAAGCTTATTGATTTGAACGGATTATAATACATATATGTGTGTGTGTGTGTGTGTGTATGTGTACGTATACAATGCGCGCGTGTATATCGTTCAAGACGTATAAACGAATTAAATCGTTTTGAATTTCGTCAAAAGCGAAGGTTTAAGCTCAATTAGATTTCTGTGTTGAATCGACCTTGTTTAAAATGAGAGAGTACGGCACAGTATGAACTGCAGGGGAAGGAATTAACAAAACGGCTCCTTTGAAGACCTTTATGACAAAATGTCACTCCCTGGAAATACGTGGAAACGAGAACCTTTTAACAATTCGTCACTGAAAACGTTTAATGACGCCCTTTTGAACCCCTTGCCTCTGAGGACTGGAGGAGAGAGGGCAAACCCTTCGATAAATAATCGCGTACATTACCTATATGTACACAGACGCGGGATTCTGTATGTTATGCGGTAGAAATGAGAAGTCTCGCGCTAATAATGATCAAGATCGTTAGATTTGTGTGGGGGGAAAAAGAAATTTATCGAACGGATAATTTATAACTTTTGTTAGATTTTAATAGCGACATACAGCTATGTGTAATTAATACTTTTCGAAAGTATCTGATTGACGTTAAGACACATCGAGACTAGCGACGAATTAGTGTTTTGCACGAGATGCACTCGCTACACCAAATAATTTTTAAGTGTTGCAAATATACCGTCTTGCAACATAAAAAATATCCCAATGAATGTTCGTCGACTTAATAAAAAAAAAATTGAATTCATTTAAGAACTATAACAGTAATAACTAAAACACGGTGTATTATAAATCGAAAAAGAATTGTAAGCTTTAAAAAAATTTTAGTTCTTCCAATCCGAAAAACATAATAATAATATAAACATTTGTAATTTTAAAATAGTTTTCTTTCCAAATGGTGTATTGTTTTACCTTACAATCAGATATGGACCATCAAACTTAATTTCGAGTTTATTACTTAGAAGTTACTTGGAATCAAAATTTTGTCTATAGAAATAAATGTATCTAATCGATCGAAATTTTAATTCTTATCGCGTAACGTTTCTTTTTAAATCGTCGCAATTATTTTTCTATACAAAAAACGTTTTTCGATATTTAAAACGACGGAGCAACACACTTATTTTTTTAAATTAAATGTATAAAATATACATTTTAAACGAGAAAAATGTGTAAATTTCGCGTGTTGGATACTTAAGTGTAAATTTATGCCAAGTACGCCTTACTATAAATGTTGACCAAATAACGCTACGGATAAGAACGAAAAATCGATTGTGGTACGCCAATAACACGACGCGTTTAAACGCCACGAACGTCAATTATATTACAAATGCAAACCGTGTAAAATTGAATAGCTCGATGAAATCATTAAAAATATTCAAAACGGAACGCGTGATCGACATATATATTTGCATTTTGTGTACGATTTTATGGCCGTAAAACCGTTAAATAAATATTAAATATAATTGATACAAAAAAACTTGTTTTACGTATGAAATCACAAGAAAATCGAATAAAAACGTTTAACGAGCGTACGAACTATTCAGTCTAATGTAACCACAAATTGTACAACAATATAAAATTGTCGTTTTTAGATAATTACGATCCGAAAAGTGTCCAATAGATTTAAACAGACACTATAACTAATATAAGTAATATTCCTTTATGGTACTTTCGAAATAATGGTGTAAAAAGAACGTGTCGTTGTTTAAAATTACGCGGTTATACGAAAATCGGCATCATTAGAGCCACTCGTGATTAGGGATTTATCGATTTAAGTTTTTCGACACGGCGACAAATTTGCTCAGTGGTGTCACCGTATTCAGTAGAAATTATATAAGGATCCCTATTTGGTCACTAAATCGTTCGTTAAAACTTACTCGGATGGGTTTCAAGAACCACTTATAACAAGTTTCGATTATGAATAAAAGTACAAGACCACGTTATCCCTTGTTTTCTATAACACATCTATACACGTTTTCTATAAAGCGACGTTCGATCAATTAGGTTAGAGATAAATAAAAAACAATTCTGAACGCCGACAACAACGTGAAACTTATTATAATAATAGCTTCGAAGAAAATAAACGATGTCGTCGTGAATGTTTTCGAAAACAAAATTCTTATCGTTACGCAAAATATAAAAGAATGTTTAATAATATTTAACGAACATATAACGTTATAATAATTTATATATAAATCGAATTTTCGAATTATTTTATTTTAACGACAATAACATTTTCGAATGTCTTGATTTATTAAGAATGTTTCCTAAATTTGATCTCGGTAATTATTAATCGTAATTTACTGGGCGATTACAGAGTACTTCCGTATATTATTTTGGTCTTAGTGGGTATAGTGTAATTTGGGCCCAAAAGGGAGCCCTCTCGGGCACGTGTTTTAAGACATTGTGTGTGTCGACATATTATATCGACGATTATAAGGCAAATGTTTGTAAGAAACAATTTATACCGTTACCTAGCAAGTCAAAACAAATATTAATTAATCGACGTTAATTACGTTTATTCGAAATAAATTTTATAAATATAGTAATGACCGCCGTGCTCAGAAATTGTTACTAAACACAAATACACGTACTTATTAATCAAACAAGCTTAGGTTTTAGGCACAAAAGTAGTATGGATTTGAGATTTATTATTAAGAATATTTATATAACCTAACAATAAATCATCTATGAAATAATAGTAATACGTATTCGTTAAGATGTTTTAGTATAACTACCAAATGATCAAACGCCTCATTTTTCCTTTTTCCAACAAATTTAACTTTGCACTTTAAATTTTTCGTAATAAGTATTCGAACCAACTACAAAAAAAAATTACAAAATTTTCGGATAAAAAATTGTCCTCCGTATAACTTTATTAGACCGAATAGTATTTTTAAAAAAACAAAATATATTAAACTAATTCGCGTGATTGGTACGTAAATCACAAGCAAATCCAAACTAATTCTGGATTTCTCTTAAAGAAAACCACCTCAAATGGGTAACGAAGAATATTAAATAAAAAATAAAAAATACATACAAAATAATAAAAAATTGATATTTTTCAAAGATGATAATTATCGAAAATCTAGTTTAACATCGTACTAAATATTGTACAATTTATATTGAAATATTTATTTATTACTTTTAATTAATATAGATATCTTTTTAGAAATGGACGCTTGTTTTAAAGTGTCCGATGATCGAACAATTCGTGAGTCCGGCCCTAATACTATAAAGTACGAATTCCTTAATAATTTCGGCCACGGTAAATGGTAATTATATAATTATTTGATAACACTGCATGGGACGGATACCGTCGTTTACCAGCGTTAATATTTTCAAGCATATCTAAAATTGAATAGCAAAAGAGATTTTCGAGAACACGAAAAAACGAAAATCATCGTCGAGTCACATGCCTGGGCCAGTTGAAAACTGTTGAATGAAGCATTTTCTTTACAGAAATAACAACAACCTCGTCCATCAGTATGTATGTGTTTGTGTTGTTAATATTGTAAAAAATAATAATATCAGTAGCGTGTAAAAGCGTTGGACCAATCAACTGGCTAACTAAAATGGTGTATATGACTATATATAAAGTCATGTAAGCTTAAGGGTAAACAACGTTTTTGAAACTGACGATCCATAATTATTAATTACTCAGGGTCGCCTACCATGAGTATCGTTGTGAACACAACACGTTATTATTACGGTAACACGACGATGGATAATGGCAGTCGGGTGGATTTTGGAGTAACGATAAATAGAGGATAGAAAGAGATACGTGTTTCTCTACACGTTAGTTGTTGCAGATACCACTGGCACGTGTCACAGTATATTATGTATAACCTCAAAACCATCAGAAATCATGGAGTTGGAAAACTATAAACTGTTTTTATTTAGCAATTTATATAGTTTTATATATATATATATTCACAAGCAAATATGGCTTAAAAGCCATGTTGATATTTCCATTTTCCATATACTATTCATAAATATCAACAATATTTTTGTCAAATAATTTAAAATTTAAATCGTTTTTTTGTCATAATTCGACAATAATCAAAAAAAAATGATCACAGTCGTTTATAGTTTGATGTCAATTGTTTCCCAAATATAATATACTAATAATATCAAATATTGTATTCCGAAGCGATTATTCATAAATAAAATCGTAAAGATTCAAAATGAAATTTAATTATGATTATAGCGTATTTTTATAGTATTATAATTAATTACGAGTATATATCTCTAAATTATATTTTTGTGAATTATAACGATATTTATAAAATAAATTGTCAAAAACGACTATTATACGTTATAATAAACATATTATAACATAATCGCGTTACTTAATTTGCTCTCGAATTTGTAATATTTATTTTTAAGTCTACTAACACGCAAGTTACATTTATAAAATAATAGTTTATATACTACAATTGAAAAAATGTTTGCAAATGGCTGTTTTATAAAATGTAAATTTAAAATATGTTTTACTTTTACGGTGCGCTAGTGCGCTTAGTGAATTTTTATAACTATGTGCATATTTCATAACTACGTGTATATTTTATTTTACATACATTTCGGTTTGTTTTATATTAAAAAAAAATCAACCGATACAGTTCCGTTTTGCTTAATCAAAAAAGATGAAACAAATTCGAAAGTAAAAAGCATTAAAACGGACGCCTGTATTTGTAAATTGGAGTACAAATTTGTGAAAAATGCATAATGCATATTTATTCACTACACCCATTACGTTTAAATTTGTTCGAATTGCGTTGCAATATGACTTTATCAAATACACAACAAACGAAAAAAATTAATTTTAAACTAGTGTAGTATAAAACATTTTTAACAATTCCCGAACGTAAATTATAAATAACTTGTTTTTCCTCTTCGTATTATATTATAAGATAACTAACTTAACGTGTTTTAACAATACTAATGAATTTAGCGACATAAACGAAAATTTAACTAAATTACAATAATCACCTAGAAGATTAAGTCGATTTTGACATTTATTTTAAAAACTATTAATCGAAATCAATAACCAAACCAATCAGATGAATCAAATTCGATATTTAAAATCAAAACCGTTATCGATATTTAAAATCAAAACCTTTATAGATATAAATACATATTGGTAAGCCAAATCGAAATCAAAATTATAATTAATGAAACCGAAAACTAAATCAAAAGTATTTTAAAAAACTAGTAATTGGAATCGTAATGAACGTTAGCGTGCTTGGCGTTATAATTATTTGATAAGTTTATTGGTACAATAAAAATATGTCTGTGCTCAAACAGAAATTACTGATTGCATTTAACGTCGGTCAATGATAAGAGTACGAGTACTGCTATTTATATACGAGTATTTAACGCTAAATTATCAAATTTCCATCAATTGGTATTATTATTAATAACGGTCATATTATTTGAAATAATAACGTTATCCTAATAAACCGAAGAAAATAATGATAGGCCCAAAACTAGAGACCAAATTTCGGGATTGTCTAATTTATAAAATTAATATTCCTACGTTTACTCATTCTCTACAATTTAACATTCTCGTTGTTTATAAAAATATTATCTAACGTAGACGTTTTAATTTATTACATAACGCTATGTAAAATATTTATAATATTTGAGTACAATTCCAATTTTTAAACATTTACGTTATACTTGGTTAAACAATTATAAGCTTACCTTAAACTAACGTTAATTTTACATAAAAATAAAAATAATAATTAAGTATATAACATCAAGACTTTTGAAAATATTTTAACCGTATTTGACAATAAAAAGCTTCAAGTACAGATTCATCTGCCTAATCATTGATTTTGTCAGTATAAATATGTTAAATTATGGTCACATTTTTTACATTAAATCATAATTTTTATTCCTACATATTGAAAGAGTATCCCTAATTTCAAGGATATTAACTCTTAATATTTATATATATATATTATATAAATATAAAATCAAAATTCAAAATAAAACTAGACATTAGGTAACGTGTTACCGTATTATATTATTCAAATAACTATTTACTCGATACTTATCTTAGCGCGTATCCGCAACAAATGGATTAAATCGGTAATCATTCGATTCCAAAGAAATTTATTTTGAGACCGTTTGAGTCAGAGAGTACTAATTTAAAACCTATAAGTGTTATAAATCCAAAAGCATCCTTCCCCTAGTTACGCTTATGGAAATAAAATCAAACGAAGAACATAATTGGAAATGGGATTCGATATTTATAAACAAAAAATAAATGACATTTCGAATGAAAATTGATATTCAAAAACATAATATTCCAGAAAACGATCTTACGGAACGAAAAAAATGAATAACCGGTAATCGGTTTTAAGACCTGATAACTATTGTTCAATAAATTCGTATACGAAAAATTCTCGTTACACAAACGGACTTATATATTATACGGAATAAGTCGACGTATAAAAAAAGCTACACGATATCGTAAATTTCGAATATGTATCAATCCCTCAGGCGAAATTCGTTAAAAAAAAAATAAATCTTTCGCCGCAATAAAAAAAAAATTAACCAGGAATATCGAAGTATGCAAACACCTATAGGTTTAATAAAATAACGCGAGGAATAATTATTTATTTTTATTATTAATCGTTTTTATTTCGCTCGGTCCGTTTCGATCGAGCGACATCACGAACATAACGAAAATCCGACGATTGATTTTCATCGGTCAAAATTTTCTCCTTTTCCTCCTCCGACCCTATGGTCTCGGCACACATAAGTACGCACCTATACACCACACACACTCCTGTGCCGAACATAACACGAACAAGAGCCGAGGGAGGCGGTCGCACGAGGGCAGTTACGTCGTTGTCGCGCGGCAAAACGATCGTCTGCACACGGAATATCGCGCGTGTATATAGAGTGATAAAAAAGCAATCTAAAACGTTGGCCTCCCTCGTACCCTCCCCATATCCCTAATCCGGTCGATTCCACAGCCTCCGTCCCAGATCAACCCTTCCGGCCCTTTTGAGCGCCTTCATGCCCGCCACTGCCGCGAACGGCGCTCGCCTCGGTAGAACACCGCCATTGTTTCGCGTTAGGTAATTGTGTTATTTTCGACTGGTATATTGTTCGCCCCGTCGTTCAATCCCCCGCCCGCCGCCATCGCCACAGCCATCACCGCTCTCGCCAACCACCTACACCCCATACCACTCGACAGGACACAATAACGGAGGACGCGGGCGCGCTCTCGTCGTCCGGCGCGTCTGCTGTGATGTTATTATTATGGTAATAAGAAACGCGAGGCGAAAAAGAAGAGGAAATTATCCTTCGTAAATTAAGTGTCAACTACCACCGGAGATGTTGTTATTGTGTATATTACTGCGCTAGTGTGCAAAAACGTCGAGAGGATGTACGGTGTACCTACATAATACATATATTATATATAGTACAAAAGGGGAAAAAATTCGAAGACTCGGCGTTACTTTTTATATTTTTTATGATTACGATTATTTTTATTATTTTCAAAACACAAGAGTATATAGTAAAAAAGAGAAAAAATAATAATAATAAGTGACGTTGTTTAAAAATTAATATATCCACCCTAGTATATTCTTCCATCGCCCCCGAGGTGATTTCAAAATATTTAATAATGATGAAAGTATGTCGGGCATTTCCTATTATAATGACGACGGCGACATCATTCCCTCATTCTGCAGGCGCAGTAAGAGGAATTTGACGAGGAGCTAATTTTTGACAAACAGATAGGGGTGCACGTTATTCGTGTTAGCGTAATATTAAAAAAAGAACGTGCGCAGGTGTTTCAATAACCGTAAAATAAAGCGGACATTCTTGATACGGTACCGGAAATTATATCAGTTACATAAGTTATTATGCTTAGGCGTTATAAGTAATGCCGACCAATTTTAGGAAATTTGAATAAGACGTACAACGATAAATAATGTATAAAAAATTACGAAAAATTTAAAACGTTTTAATTAGGGAAATCACAAATCTATTAATTATGTACAAACTCTGAGATGTAATTATCTTACAATAACTTACAATACTCGCAGACAAATACACGATAAAAGTAATCATAGACCGTTACTTAACAAAAAATTCCTCGTATTATTTGTATATTCATAGCCAATGTCGTCCAAACATCAATTTTATAATTTAAAATAAAAAAGTTCACGTGGTACATTTTTTGATTTTGGTTTTACGAAATATGTATATTGAATATATATATACTTCAATTCGAAAGACGTAATATCCGAATTGTGTTTGATTTATTATAAATAATATTCATCGTTTATGTAACTATACATTCGTATGAAAATCCTATTTTCCCAATTAAATTATGGAGATTTTTCGATATGTGATTTCAATATGATATTAGATAAAAAACTGCACAGGTTTTTCTCGTTCCGTTGCAAAAATAATAAAATTATTTCGACTTTTAATTCATGCTAAGTAATACGAAGATACGATATAAACAAACAAATTATTATTACGACCCGATAAAAATTTTAAAAACAAATACGTACTCAAGTCGTAAAACGCAATCATTTCGATAAAACAGTACGTATACGTAACTAAAACTGTTAGTCTTTTTTCTTCGAAACGGAAGACTTTGTAAAATATCGGGAAACGTATTTATTTTAACCACGTAATGCAAATGAACTTATGCATACTCGAGGAAAAAACAATCAATAATACAAACGCGTTGTGCACAAAACAAAAGTGTAAACGAAATTATGTTTCGAAAATTTATAATAGTCGTATAAAACACAAACGTATACAAAATTTATAGTTTATAAGTAGTAGTTCGTTATGCGTTATTCGTAATTGTAAATAATATATCAATATTAAACTTCGTTTGACTATTGATAATTAAAATTAAGTTTCTTTTTTAAAACAATTGTCAGAGATTTATCGACAGTAGTAAATTTTAATGTTTATTTTCTACAACGACTTACACGTAAACAACTGTCAATTAAATTCGTAGGTTTGTAATAGCCCAAAGTTACAAACTCGTACATAAAGTACGGCAGTAAAACCGTACAGTTTAATTTTGAATCGCGTACTATTAAAATAAATAGAACAAATAATGATTTCAACCATTGTAATTGTAAACATTAATTATTTGCCATTATAATATTATTTGTTATGTTTCTTTCGTTTATTCTCGACTTAATTCGGAAGAGATTTTTTTCGATAAATATATGAATTATTATATCGCGAGCGAGTATCGATAATTTTCAAACGGTTTATTTAATCAAAAAATAAATGCCCTCTAAAATGTGATAAAATAGAAAATAATTTAAAGTGAATCGTTTTTATAACGATCGACTGAATCGCATAATCCACTGGTTTAGAGCATAGTTGAATCGGACGCGTTTAATTTCCCAAGTAATCTATTTTGACGTAATTTATCGTAAAGACGGATATTGTGGTTTATTTAAAAATCGAATCCTTTGTGTACTCCCAAAAACGACGGAACTGATAATTTATGGTATGCGAAAATTTGAATACAAAAATTCCAATTAGTTTTATGGTTTTTAACTAAAAAAACTACAACGCGAGCACGCGCAAATATTTACTTTCCGGTCAATAGATGACGGGCCAGCGACACACAATTGTACTACCAAAAAATTCACCGAATCGTTATAAAACAAAACAAAAAGCTTTTCCCCTGTTGCGCAGCGTACACCTCCCCCGTCTCCCGTCCCCTTTTCCGTAAACAACGTACATATACGTGCATATTTTTGAGTATTGACCTTTACATTCCCCCCACTCTCAGCCGCCAGCCTATGAAAAAAAACCGTTTCTATTTTTTTAAACGATTGGTTGTGCGGGCCGTACGCGTATTACGGCAGCAGGCGGTTCCATAAGTATTTGTATATTTTATTAAGCTCTTTAGTGGGACGAAAAAATACCCGACTCTGGTGGACCGAATATCGTTTTGTGATTCTACCTAGATTTTCTTTCGCATAAAAAAACCACGTCGGCAACCTTTTTTTAACAATCTTCGGTTATATAATTCTTCGTTTTACGGTACGTTTCGAATGCGCAATATTAATATTTATAACGTCACCATATAGCTCCCACAAAGTTTATGTCCAATTACTTTCCAGGGGCACCTTACAATGGGTACGGTAAGGTAGCGACTCGCTACCAAGTTAGTTTCTCCACTCTCGGCACCGCGCGGCAGTTGAACCAACAACGCTAATTCGATTGGATTAACGAGTTCATTTGGAACGGTTTGGGGTCGGTTTTATAATTGCGCAGTCCCGATCAATCAAAATTCAAAGACTTTTAAAATTCTAATTTCTACACGACTCCGACCGCATTTATTTGACGAATACTAAGAGGGGTTGTTGCGCAAAACCGCTAAATCCAAATTTATATTTATCAATTACGATCGAGATGTTTATTAACGATATTAATTTTGACAATTCTCATATTGGTTTGGAAATTAATTTGGATTTTTAAAAAGTTTTACCGACGTTTAAAATCAATTTCTTAATCGATTTTATAAAATAAACCTTGATTATGTTAATCCACGACGATCATTTTGCCATATTTAAGTAGAAACAATTCTCTTTGAAATACCGATTGAAAATTTAAAAACTTTAATTTCCCCATAAATGTATTAAAAATCAAACTGATTACTATACTTACAGTATTTACGGCTGTCATTTCTTTCACCTTGGAACTGGCGCCAACATGTGTTGCTAAATACTTTTCAATCTGAAATACATAATTATGAAAACGTTAAAAAAAAAGCATTAAACATTCGCCAAATAAATGTCAGTAAAATAGTATAAAGAAATATAAATTATTTGACCATTTCGAAATATACAATTTAGTTGGAATATTGTAAACATATTACTATGTATCTTCAATTATCTTTAAACAAAATGTATCTTAAATGCCGGTAATAATAGCCGACCCGTGCAAATAAAATAGCGTCGCAACTTAATTTTGACAGAAACATCAGAGCACGAAATATTATTTCACATGTCGTGAATTATAATTGAAAAAACTTTTTAGACTTACGTAATTTACGTAAAATATAAAACATTAATTTTTCTTAAAGCCATTATAATAAGCGTAAATATACTAGATGCCGATCTAAAAGTATAATTTATATTTATATAAAATTTCGTATTGTCTGATTTCTAATACCGTCGGAGAAAATACTATTAAATTGGTACTCAAAAATTGTTTCTGTTATAAGATTTATGGCATTAATGTAGCTTTTATCTTTATTTACCTTTATATGTTCGTTCTTTTTTATAATTCCGATTCGTTCACCAAAAGCTAAACATTTTGATACAACAAAATAATAAGCCGATTTGACCTATAATATTATCGAATATTTTATTACGTTACGTATGATATCGAGTTACAACATATTATAATACAAATATTCTAAATCTAATTCAATCGTTCGGTTTTGAACAGATCGCGTTGAAAAACTATTAACAATAGTTAGCAAGTTAAGAATAACAAATTTAACAGTTATTATCGTTTCGAAACCCATAATTTATATTCACCAAGGTGTATCATATTTTCTTATATATATATATATATATATATATATACATATAACGTCTTGTGTTTGTCAATTTATTGGAATTTTAGGCTATTATTACATCGAACTGTAAAAGAAAATAATTCGATTTGTTTGGGAAAAACCATCAACAACCGTCGGTAACATAATAATTTGTCTACCTATTTAAAATAAACTCTGGTCGGGCCAGCCGGATGCGTTCTATAAACTATAAAATAAGTTTATCGTTATATTATCTCGTACAATTACACATACACACACACACTTTCGTAGGCATTTTCTATAGAGCGATAATTTATGTCTAACATTTTAAAAGTAACGTAATTACCGATAATCTGGGAGAAAGTTGCGCACAACGAAGGAGACAGAGTTAAGTAAATGTTCGGCAAGTATGCGTACATATATAGATATATAGATATAAACAGGATTATGAATAATAGATAAAACGTTCTTAGGTCTTTTGAAACAGTTTTTGACTAAATCCCTTTCACATCCCGGTGCCCCGAAAAGTTTAAAGGCGGAACGCGATTCTCTTACGTGTGTAATATGTACGTATGCCGAAACACAATAACGATCATTTATAAAGGAGCCTATTATAACGTATAGTTTCGCACAATTTTGTTACAACTCCGAAAATTATATGTTCCTTTTGCGAAAATTAATACGATACTTAAAAATTACAAGTAATTAGTTACGGTATAACGTCGCAAAATGTAACATTACTAATGTTAGTTAGTTAACGTTAACGTTTGTTAACGTCTTGCTAAAATAATTAATTTCTACATTTCGGCAATTCGCGTTTTGAATAAAAAAGATTTTTCCATTCTCGTCAGAGACATAAAAAATGGGCCACTTTAACCCTACCGTGAAAACTATCATCGACATCTAGAAATATATATATATATATATATACCTATACTAGTATGCTCGTTGTCCGAATGCTATTTTTTCCGACGCCCATTTTTCTTTTCAAAAATAACCGCAGGTTGAAAGTTTCACGTTCGGAGAATTTCTTAAATTCGTTTTCAAGGTGTTTTTGGCCCAACATAAACACCTATGAAGCATTCAAGCAAATACGTTTTCCATAAAAATGAGAATAGCCTTAAAATATTGAATGTTGGCTAAATTGTGTGCCATTGATTTCTTCAAAGGTCTTTACAATAATGCAATGACGATACTATAGAAGAAGACCAGCGTATTACTGCATCAACAATTATGGATTAGATCAGGTCCTCGTATAGATCCTCGTATATTAAAAACGTTGCTTATGTCGGAAATGTAACGATTGGAGTTGTAATTCGGTAAACGTAATGCTTGTCGATTATATTATATATAAATAAAAATCAACCAACGCCAGTTAAACGTTTTTTCAAAGCCTCTAATGATATCGTTAATTATAGCTTCAGGCCTGCGCGCATCTGTTCCATAAACTTGACGGTCCCGTTTGAGTTTCCATTTCAAGTCTCGCAATTTCTAGTAATATTTACGACACTAATAGTATATGGCCAACATTATCCAAATAAATAGAAAATATGACTAGTCAATTTTCGTTTTTAAAATTCTTTATTCGTTTATTACCTTCTTTCAGAATTTTATTACCATACAACTACCGTGATTGAACGTGATTATAAGCGTTTCTATATTATCCTCAAAACATACGGATTTTTCCAATTTTTTTCTTTCTATCCTCCCCTTTGTCCTAAGTACTGAAAAGTACTCTCACGAAAGATAAACTCTCCGCATGTACGAGTACCAACACTCGACTTGCACAACGACCTAAATTGGTTCTTTTTCGCTTTCCCGCATTTTCCCCTTTCCTCTCTATCACAGTCGTCTCTTATTATTTCTCTATATTATTCCTACACCCAGTCTATTTATCGTCCTAGCACTCGCTCCGCACGTACCAAAACCACTCGAGAGACAACCAACAGGTTATAGAACCTATACTGGGTCGCCGTAGCAGCCATCGTGAGCATTCCTCGTCGGCGCGTGTAAACAGGTGTGAACGAACGTGCCTAAGTGCATTTTTTCTCCACAGCTCATTTGTTCTTATTTACTGATGGCAAACACGGCAGCCACACTCAACAAATCGCCTCTTTCTCCGTTACCCTCCACGCAACCACCGTCCCATCAACTACGCCACCAGTGACAAACACCGACGGGTAATGATAATTTACCCCGTCGCCCAATAACACTTAACGCCCGTGCGACGGCATCGGCGCAGTGTACACTTAACGATGGCTGCTAAGTACCCTTACCGGGTGGTGATGGGTGTAAAGAGAATAATTTTTAAATGGCGCGTAAAATATAATGTTAACACGTATATACATATTAATAGAGAGAAAGAGAGAGTTGTTTTAATAATGGTTGTAACGACGAAAAAAAACGTTCATTTCTACGACGTGGAAAGTGTAAACGTCAAACGAAATAATTATGTATGTTTTACTACGTAGCGGTCTTGTAAATTAAACAAAAGTATTTAAATACGTTTTGTAATATTCGAATACGTATTCGACAAATAATTTTAGTAACAAATTGTAGTTAGCTGCGATTTGGACCCTCCGACAAAAATATTATGGTCGAAGAACAGTAGTATATTATCGTTTTAAATATTACAAATCTCTTCTAAATATGTTTGCGTTCAAGAAACGTTGCTACGGACCATACACGTACGACCATGCGTCTGTTATAAATCAGTTTCAATAATAAACGAGACATTTATTGTAAAAACCGAATTTGAAACGTAAATATTTCGAGGCCAAATTAAAAAAAATGTATGGCACTTTAATCGCACAATTAACGGTTGAATTTCAATAACCACTTTATAATCACGATGATTACGAATATTAATTTACCGAATAATACAAAAATATAGGGAGATCTTTATTTTACACATTGTATTACTTACCTATAAATATATAGTGTCATGAACGACAATAATGACGGTAATTGTATAAACGAATAATTTCCAACGCGAAATCGCCACTCAGGATGAATGTGATTGCTCGTATGCCGTAAAATAGAAAGGATCAAACGGTGTACGTAATATTATACGGCGACGGCGATTTTAAACCGATATTATTTAGGCTATATACACACACGCCGGGACACGCGACGATAAATTCGTCTTTGGTTTTTATTTTGTTTGGAAACTATTCCGTACACACACACACACACACACACACACCGTCGTTTCGCATTTATGACCAAACTTTTTGCAACGACCCGTTACACTCTCGATAACATCTCGACAACTCCCGACCCACCCTTACCGCAACCAACTACCCCCGCACCGGCCATCGAACAGCGCCGCCGTACGACGGCGGCGTCCGCTGTACGTTGCGACACACGCGCGAATCACCATGGTTACCATCACGGTCGGGCATTATATAACCCAAGGAACGGCCATCGCATAGTGCTTTCGAGATTAGATCGGAATCATGAGCCTCCCGAATGAAATATATTTCTCATCATCGTGAGTCCAGCGGGGACGTGTATACGTATGTACACTAATTAATTAGAGCAGACGACCCTTCTGCGATACTCCAGCGACTAGCGAAAAAACAAAAATATCCCCAAATAAAGGTACGGATCTGTTTTTAATATTATGCGACACACACACACACACACACATATATATATACTTGAAATGTATGTATGTAAATAGTTAATACGTTTACCGTGCCGTAAACAAATTAAATTACCGTGTCCTCGTGCCCCAGAATATGTACGCTATACGTGTTCGTTATCAATTTGAAATAATATACGAAATTGGCTTCGGCGAAAAAAATATTACGTTTTTACGCCGAATCTCGTTAATATATTCGATAATTTAAAGCTTCCAAGGACAATTATGTTACGTATTACGAATCAAACTATTTCGGCGTCGATTTCGGTTATCGGGTTTCATTTATTTCGGTGTCCAATACGAATTTGATTTTATATATCGTTGACGCCGTTTAATTTTCATTTTGAAAAATATATTTATTTCCATTTCCGATTAACATTTTTTTTCATCATTTCAATCCATCATGATCATTATTAATATGTAGTATTCTTTGTATGTACGAAAAACTATTGATCTAAAAATACAATTTTCTAATAATTCTATATCGTTAATAACAATCCGATTAAATACCGATAATTGTATATTTTTTTTGTTTCTAGTATCGTTTTTTAAATAATTAAGTTTTCGAGTTCAATTTCGCTTACCGGTATTTAATTCAATAAATGTTTCGATTGTGTTCGTCGATATTATTAGTTATTGATTACGATTCAGATGTTGAATATTGAGAATGATTGTTTATTATTTCGACAGTCATACATTAACCACACCCTTATTCAAAAGTCCGAATACGTATAAACTCAATATATAATGAAAATAAATAAAAATCAACGTGGAAAATGACGTAAGATAATCCCAACACCTTACGATACTCTAATCTACACTATTACGATAATGGTACCAAACGTTATAAGTAATACTTCGCAGTATTTTATGTTACCTACGTTGTTACTAGTTTGATATAACTTAATTTCACCTTTATATAGGATTTACTTAAAATAAAATCAATTGTAAAGTTTAAAAAAAAAATACGTTTTGTAACCTAATTAAAATTAACTAAACTTTTAAATTTGATTTCAACTTTTACTCGTTAACGTCCAGCATTGACTATTTGATACAATATGCGTTTTCATTAAGACATATATATATATATATATTATAACGACTATTATTTTATTGATAAATATAACTTAAACACCGTCGCTATACATGTACGCGTGTACGCTTTACGTTAAGAAGATAATAATAATAATAATAATAATAATAATAATAATAATAATAGTATAAACGTGTTGAATAAAGATTAATAATAGAAAATCCAGGATTTTAGAATGACTTCCGGTTGAAATTCGATGTTGTACTCGTCAAGGTCGATGTTCCGCGCTCGTTAACTGTCACATTGCTGTCGTCGACGGGAAGAGAATTTCCAACAGCCGGGGAATCCAATTCCACCGCAACCGTAGATCCTGAACGACCCGGCTTTACCACGAAGATAAAAGTAATAATAATAAAATAGAAAAAGCGTATTATGGCGAGTAGTTTTGTTTTTAGAACGTATTCGGCTAACGTCCAAAATAGCTGATCTACTATCTTACCTAGTGCAGTGTGCCGGCACGGCGGACTAAAATATCGAATGGGTGGTCGTGTCGGTTGTTATGAAAAACGTAGGCGGTGCAATCGCGTTTTCGTAAGAAAAACAACGTGAGTCATACATAAACATTTCTTACATTTAAATAGGGTGTTGAATTCTCGAACGTATTTCGTAATATATTGTTTAAAATGTGTGTATTATATCAACGTTGTTCGCATGTATTCAGCCAGCGCGTATTTATTAAACATTCGCGACTGTCGTTATATAATATCGATTACTCGAATAAATAATTCTTATTTGGTACGTCTAATTGAAATCCAGTGGATCCTTCAAAACGTGTTAACGTCATTTTCGACATAATTATGCTCGATATTGAGTACAAATAGCCGAAAATCCGTCGATAAAATTGTTTTATTACATACGGCGTGTTGTATTTGGGGAAATTTCGGTATAACGTATTAATAGCAGAATGATATAATTTAACGATATTTTCCATTTCAAATTCCACGTTCGATTATAACGATTATTAGATTTGAAATTATAAAAATAATCTCCATTCGACGTATTGATCATTATTTTCTTAAATGTGATCATATTCGTCCGTATCAATGTTCAGTATGACAGTTTGATTCCTAGACCGAATCGTGTTAATGTTGCGTAGATAAAACGCGTTACGTCCAATTCTCTTACACAATACGCTATTTTCCATACACCGCATATTGGAGCGACTGACTGTATTTTTCATTACGCGATATTTCTATTCATCTTTTACAAAACATATACTTTTTTTGTCATATAACGCGTGTTATTGTTCATTATAATACATTATACAGACCGTAACGTTTGTTTCAAAACGTTTCAATAATTTAAAAAATTATTCTATTTCTCTCTAAACAAATTAATTTTAAATATACTTTATTTCAAGGCGTTTAAATTATATTTATATTAAAATTTAAATAATTCGTTAAGTAAACAATTTATATATATGTATAATATTATATAATTGCATAATAATTTTAGTTTTTATCACATCTAAAAGTACATTATTATTGTTTGTTCTTGATGGTAGGCATATACCTAATTAATAAAAGGTTATTCCAAATTTTATACTATGTCTATTAACCAAATAATTTAATTATGTATTTTTACAAATAATCAACTTGAAATATTGAAATAGTAAACAAGTTTACTACTTAAATTAATATTATTTTCTTCGAGAAATATAACGTATTTTTAACCTTTGCAATGGAAGAGTTTTTATAAAGTATTTGGAATAGTGTGAACGCTTTGTGAAATCATAAATTTTATAATACAGTCGAAGATACAAATTCGAAAAATAATAATTATTATTATAAAATGGAAATGATTTCGCTATTTTGTAAAATATTAGTAATATGAACGAAATATTTAATAGACAAAAACAAAAAGTACAGTTATTGAAAAATTAGTTTTTTGGTACTAGCACATTTTACATTATCCATGCACTCTTTCATTATACCGACTATACAAACATTTTAAATTTAATAATGACAAACTAATATAATTAAAAAAGATAAAAATCGTAACGAAAAATTATATTATCATTTGACGACATTACTTAAATTCCTAACGTACTATCGAATGAGCCCTGAAAACGTCATATTCGGCTTGGCAAATAATCGTTTTTGACCTTGTACAATACGAAGTTATAATTAATAATAATTCGGATTTATGATTTTCGTTCGACTTTGTATATATTAATAAAATTCAACAGAAACAAAATCGCTCTCAAAGTTACGTAATCAATGATACTTCATAAATCCTCGTCGTTGATCAAACAACGAACATCGTCAATAATGACCATTCACGATAAAATAATCGACGAAGAACAACTTACGACGCGTTTAGTTATTTAGAGAATATATATCTGACGCACACGCACGTGCATTATATTTTACTTTTTCGTTTGTTCTCGTGTGAGGCCACTATTTCTCTTCGACCCAATGCGTCACGTTCGTATCGTGGACGTGATACAGAAACAATTGTGTTAATTTAAAACGCTCGAGGGGCTCAAATTTCGCGAAAGTAACAAGATTAAAGTGATAAAGAAGAAGAAGGTAGCGAATACGCTCTGGTAGTAATAATGAGATAAGACAAGTCATTAAATTCCATCGCATACGGATGTAAGAGTTGGATAAAAGGGTCGTGCAGCGTACGCACGCGTTTGTTATAAATGTGAATGTTTGGAAAATGACGCAAGCAGTTGAATTGCAACCACCGCCGTCGTCAGTAGCTTCGTGAATTGAATTTACACGTGGCACTCTAAACGTAGGTAGAAAATAAAATAAATACCGCAAAAACCATTAGAAGACACCTTGCGAAATAAAACACAAATAGAAAAATAAAGTAAAAAATTACACTATTTATCAATTATTTAAAAGCGGATTGAGATTTAACATTCTTCAAGTTGTCACGTTTCCTTGTATTACTATAACGTAATTAGAGATACCCTACAGGGTTGGTTTGCCAATTAAGAAACAAATTAAAGCCAATGTCTACAACTTAAAGCGATGAGCTGAATAGTTAATCGTCATTCCTTAAAAAGTGTGTCCGACAATGTTAATAACGTTTTTACCTCTTGTTTTCGTAGGGTTCTTAATGTTTTGAGTTTTGACGTGCAGAAGTTACGAGAAAAAAATGTTCGCTTGCCAACGAACGAAATGACGTTGTTAAAGAGATATTTCACTTGGTTTTCAATGGACATAGGATTCAAAAAATACCATAAACACGATGTCGATAATTTGAAAACGTTTTCACCGGTAGCATGTAAAGAGAACGAGAAGATGTCGCCATTTTCTTATTCCTTTATACTTTATATTTTTCCGCAAGGTATTTTCACCCGCAGTCTTTTAACCGTTACTCTAATGATGTTTCTTGCAGCGCAATGTTTTGCAATATCGGAAAAGTCGCGGGACGCAGAAGAGGGGTCGTTCCATCTCTTTATTTTTCCGCTTGCATGAACTCTTTACCGCCGCCCCCTTCATATTGTGCACGAAATGTACTAGTTCTTGTTACTAGTCCGACACAGTGGTGGCGATATTCCATTACAATTGTTAAAACGCATTAAAACCCCTTTTGTGTCATCCCTTTTGAACTAACCGGGCGTCGTTTCGGTATCTTTTTCAATGTCGGTGTATTCATTCACGCAGTAATATTCGAGTCTTAGGAAGTACGTTCCAATTGCTTCATTTCAGAAATATTTACTTTCAGACTTCAACGCGTATAATAATTATAATAATAATTTTTTATTATTATTATTATCGATGCGTCAGTATAAAATGTTAGTTCACGATTAAAAACTGGGCTTGAAACTTATATCGGTAAAGTCAGTTAAAAATTGAAAGATAAATAAAAAAACTCGAAAGAACGAAATAAAGAAAAATAAAAATTAGTATTTAACATACCTAACCGTAATCGACGAATACACAACAATATTCAAAATCAAAACCTCTGTAGGAATAAATATATATTGTAAACCAAGTTGAAACGAAAATCTTAATAAAGTACTGAAAAATCGAAAAGAAACGATATAAGTTTTGAAAAAAATGGTAAATAAAATCGTAATAAAATAAAATTAACGTTGGGATTTCATGAGGCTATATATCTTATATAAACTATGAATTGAAATAAGTATTTAACTTTCAACGGGTATGTATGCCATCTTAATTCATATTTCGCGGTATATTTAATAATAACACGGAAAAAGATATATTTATAATTTATGTACCTTAATGATCAATATGGTTGTAAACATTATATTAGTGTTTAAACTAAACATATCCACTAATTAAATGATTTTTCCAAGTTGTCGTACGGCTATCGACGACGGTGATGGTAACAAAAAAACCAATTCAAAATCTATACCATTATATCTATAAAAAGAATGTTATCGATCCCCAATTAAAACCGAAACAATTAAAAGCTGGTAATCAAAATCGTTCTAAAAACTGAAATAATTTCGAGCTTCAATTAAAAACGATATAGCTAGAAGTCTATAAAACTTAATGGATACGGAAAATTGTCAAGTTCGCGCGTTTAAAAGCGTTTATTTTCCCCGAATATCGTTTAAAATCCGTATATGAACTTGGTTCGTTTTATGAAGCGTATTATATTATATTACATATACGAACGTGGTAAGAGGGATTTTCGAAACATAAATATGGGTTTAATTTAAGATTTTTATTTGAACTGAATAAAAATTTAACAACAAATAGCAATGTAAATAAAAATTATTATTTCCACAATAATATTTAGCGTACGACAACGATATATATATATATATTCGTCCATTCTCTCCACATAAAAATTTAATAACATAAATAAATACGATTTCTATAAAACATTACTGCTCAAGTGTCGACTTCAATTCTTAATTCGATTGCGTAAACGAATTTACGTTTTGTATGTTCAAAAGCGATTTATTTTTTTTCCATATACTTTACGGAAACTTAGCAGATTAATGGACGGAGATTATCTCGGTTGAAACTTATGTATTCCAATAAAACATACTGAATGTTTATTTAACGAGGGTTTGATTAACTTCTCTAATCGTTTTGGCAGGTTACATTCAACAGAGATGAGTCAATAACTTACTGCCAACAATTCATCAAAAAGCGCACATAAGGGACCGATGTAACTTGCAACGATTATTCCATAAACTTTTCTAAAAAAAAATGCGCGATTAAGAGAAATAACGTCGACAAAGTTGAATGAACGGCGTATTACAGAATTACGATGGGGAGGTAGGGAGAAAAATCTTTCAAAAAATTATATAATTGTGTAGGTATTTACGTAATACCCGGAAAATTTAAAATTATATACAAGTCCGGCGACTGTTTCTAACATTTTTCTTTTGACGAGCCAGATTGAATGCCGTATTTTATATTGGCGTTTCCACGAGAATACATCTATTGCCGTTCTGTTTTCGAAGCGATATTCTTTACGAAAATTAGGCCGCGGGATGTAAAATAGCTTTGATAAACATTTTTCCCGTTATTCGGTTCGGAATTACCCCTTTTCCGAAATATCGTTTTAATTAATAATAATAAAAAAAAAAACCGCCCTTGTATTCGGCACTTCTCTTCCGCTTAGTTTACAGCAAACTCGCGCTTCAATCATATACGCCCTAAAGCCGATTGAGAACATTGTAAACCTCTTTGCCGTAAATATATAAATATATATATATATATATATGTATTCACGTAAGTATGTATGTACATATATGTAACAGTGTGCGTCATTCGAGTTTTACGAACCAAAGTAGCTGTGTATAGGCCCTAGAGGGAAGGGATATGTATATATATATATTAGGGGAAGGTAAGGTCGACGGGGACGGGAGCGAAAAAGAGCGCGAGGAGAACGGTGCAGACCATGTCTGTAAGCCGATTACCATAAATTTCCGGCGGCCGTCTCTATAGATCGGGGAAAATACCTCCACGCGGAGTGGAGTGGAATTCTATGGAAAGCCGACATTGTGCGCATCGAATTTTAATGATCGACCCCGGTGATCGTGCAGAAGCGAATTTCAACTTAACCGTCTATATACGGTGATTAATATGAAAGAATATCGTGTTTGTTGTTTTATATCCTCCCTCGCCCAACAGCGTTCATCATATTATAATATACATATTTATGTGTATATGTTTACATACCATGTGCGCGTGTGTGTGTTCAATAGCGCTTAAGTACTTAGACCAATACTCTTTGTTAAATATATATTTACGACGCTACGCTAAAATAGTATATATATATATATATATAGATCAGTCGACTAGACAATTCCTACTGGAAGAGTGACGGCATCGTTTAACACCGAAAGTTAAAACACGTTGTGCACAATCAGAAAAATGTACGAGTGGTGTTATATTTCGTATATTCAAATCGCAAATGTCGAAAGCCACCCACCTTGGGGCTAATATTATATTCGATAGTGTTTTTACAACGACGAGATTATGGCGTATGACGTGCGTTGTTTTTTGCGTATTCCTTATGGAAATTACTAGTGATATAATATTCGCGTAATTTAGTAAACATTTTCGTTGGTTCGTACGTACTTTGCATAAACATACATCGTTTAGGGCACCCAGCGTGCGAAATTTTCGTATTTTTCGTGTTCAAAATGTACATTTTAAATGCCGAATTAAGAATTGTTTGGCTATTTCGTTACTTCGGTAGTTGTATCAAAATAAAAAGGAAACACTTAATTTGCGCTGGTTCGTATAACACGGTTACTCTAACTTTTACACGTAGCATTTTCGTGTAGAAATGTAATACTCGACGATCGCAAAACAAACGATATCCATAGCGTCCACGAATCGAATTTTTGGTTCGTACGTTTAATTTAAAAACATACTACGCATAATTACCCCGTCGGTAATATACGCAGAATCATTGAAGGGCACTGTAAACAATATAGCGTAATAAATATAAAATTTAAAATTTGTACGTGAAATATTAAAATACTGCCAACATTCCGAATCTACAATATTAATAAATTAATTCGACTAATTGAAGCTATACATAAATGTAATATGTATTTGTACCCTTTAATCTTCACTCTGAACCCATCGAATCCACTCGACATTTATAATAATAATGTATTCGTCATTTAAATAGACTTACAAAAAAAAAAGTTTAACGTACAGTCTAACAATTTAAAACGGTCAATGGAAATCAACGAAGCGCGTTTAATTATTTCATCAAATTACGTCATTTTAGTCTGTTTTAGTGACTATTTTTATGTACATCGTTTTATCAAATAACGAAAAAAAACGCAAACCTTTGAAGCGATGGAAAATAATTTAATTTTTCTTAAATTAATTATACTTTAAGTAGCAGCACATAAACATAATTGTGTCAATGTCAATCGTTTTTATTAATTTAATTACCCCGAATTTTACCGAGTTATTAGAAGAAAAGAGCAATACAAATAGCAGTGTGAAAAAATCAGAATCATATATAATCTTAATCGAATATCGATTGTTCGGTATATATATTTTCTAAACAAATATTTTTAATTTATCCAGTAGTATTAAGAATTTTCAAAACTAAACATAAATGTTACAAACGTTACAATTTAAAATTGCAATATATGTATTTCAGATAATTATTTCGAATAACATTTATCGTTATTGATTTCACGAAAACTGATAATATAAATTTATATAGCATATTTTTAAAATTTCGAATATTTTTAATTGTTTAAGGAGTATAACGAACATAAATCAATTTTCAAGTATTTTTAATCGCAAATTTACTTGAATTGGAATAATACAATCAAAAACGTGATGAACATATAACAGTATTATGTTTGCACACAAAATTTGGATAGTTTCGTATTTTTTTCCAAAATAAACATTCATTTTATACATTTTTACACAAAATTAAAAAAAACGTCACACATAAAATTCATTACCGGTGTTTTATGCCTCATAAAGCGTTGCTTTTTAGCAAAAAACACCTGCGTATGAACATCATTCTGTTATGGTTTTTTGCCGCTTTTAATATTTTAAATACTGAATTTTGATTTTTATCGTAATATAAGAAAGTAAAGTATCGAAAAATATCAAAATCTCATAACGAACCCTCGCATTTATCAACTATTTCAAAACGTCAGGAAATCATGATACTTTGTACAGCAGATATATATATATATATATATATCCGGTGGCGTGGCCGTCTAGTTTGATCAATATAAATCGAATACAATTTTTTCATAACAAAACTGACCTAATTTCCAATTTCTATTCACTGCATTAAATATATATATGACTAGTAACTTTTATATGTTTATGTAAATTATTTAATTTTTATTCTTTTAACTGTTGAATATTTCAATAATAAATAATTACCTCTCTGAATCTCTATTACTATCATATAAATACACATCATCTATTGTGATCCTTAAGTAAGATTTAACTTTTTCTTTTATACTATATTAATTTTTTATGTCCACTGAAACGTGTTTTATGCGCATTAACGTCCTTCTGCGATCCAGCGTACTCCGTATTTATTATTTATGTATTTACTTATTTATTTTTTCTACTGGTGGCAAAACCGCGCATTGTATAGTAAAATAAAAGTACGGTGCATTCATTATGGTGCGGGGGGCCACCTGCACGTATAAACTATAATCTATTTCTGGCATCGGTCCCGTGCCGTCGGAAACTCTCTCCGTCCCGACGGGACCACGTCTTGCGCGTAAACGCGCGCACAAATCTTTATTTACCCGTGTATAGTGGCAGTAGTGGACTAAGCTAAAGATGGTGTTTTTTTATTATTATTAGGTTTTTTTCCCTCTCGAACGAACTCGGAAAAAACTATAAAACAAGACGTATACGAAACCTTTTTTATGCGTTTTATTTTTTCATTTTGACCATCGTCGTCAGTCGGACCTACCTAGTTGGACAACATTCCCGAATGCCATTGAACGCGTATTGAATATACCATTCGCGATTTAAATATTTCCCACTTGTTCGCAAAACATAACTACACACCCGTGTCAGTTCATTCTACATATTATTTAATTATTGTGACTCGTCGTAATTAGGTGATTACATTAT
The DNA here is from genome assembly GCA_025469175.1 of Geopemphigus sp. TES_GeoC_2020. Taxonomy (NCBI): domain Eukaryota; kingdom Metazoa; phylum Arthropoda; class Insecta; order Hemiptera; family Aphididae; genus Geopemphigus; species Geopemphigus sp. TES_GeoC_2020. Next base: position 53,465 of record JAIPRN010000159.1, read on the forward strand.
ATATATTTACGTAAGTGTACGACGTAATTATACTTTTAAGAATATCTTTCTTCGTTAACTCTAAAAAACAATTTTTATAGCGTTATATTATTTTTTATGATTTCTATACATTTTTGCTGGAATAGTTTTGAATTGATTAATACGAACCCGTAACGTAAAACAAATTTGATTTGTAAAAATGAATTAGTTCGAATATGTTCCGAGTAAAATTACCGAACATCGCTATATCGTCGATAGATAATAATATAACACAATCCGTCAATTTTCATGATGAATTTGTATCGACCAAATGACGACATATCAACTTTTAAACGTAAATTTTAACGAATTAATTTTTTAATAATTATTAAACCCGTGAAATTTAAAATGTTTATATTTACCGAACATGTGGAAATTCGGAGAGTAAGATTCGTAGTTAACTAAATTATTATTATTATTATTTACATCAATATGCGTTTTCAATAATATTCATTCAAATAACTAAGGAAACACCAAACTAAAAATTTAATAATTATAGTTAAATAAAAAAATTCCGTTAATAAACAATTATTATAATAAATGAATGACATTAAGGTATATTTAATTTTAGTAAAAATAAATGATGTCATTTATCTACAAATTTATATTAATATAATCATATTTGCCTGGAGACTCGACTAAATATCAAAAAATATATAAAAATACTTAAAATATGTTCAAGGATATGCTTAAGTAATTATAAGATAGATTATATTATTTTAATACATGAGATGTATGCAGATATTTTGAAAAGTTGATGTAAAAATACGTCATTGCACTGGGGTGTTGATTATAGTATGCACGACACTGTTTCACGAAGTGATTTAATGTCAGTCAAATCAATTGATTAACTACAAACATTAATTCGTAGTAAAACTAACAAGTAACGTTTCGTTAAAACTTATCAGACTCGACAATAATTTCTACGATTTCTCAAAACATATAAATTTGTGTATACGCGGTTAGGTTAGGTTATGTTCGTCATTATATTAAATCTAAAATTTTAGTTTATTCTATTAAATAGTTTTTAAACGCATTTTACAGAAAACTTTTTAGAAATAAATTATTCGTAAAATTACTAAAATATTTTGTAAGAATTTAAAAATGCAAATAACTGTTACGTTGATTCTAGTACCTATTATAACTATATGTTAATGTATACGTGTACGTTTTCGATATGTTAAAAAGGAGAGATAATTTTCATACGTTTATACGCGTGTATGTTAAGAAATATTTTTTATTACGCAATTACTGTTATTATTTTTACTATTATTGCTTTGGTTTTTTCCTTTAAGCGCACAGAAATCTAAAAATAAACCAAAAGTGCATTAATAGTACCTATTAGTTTGCGTTGTATCTTGTATGTAGGATGCAGAGACACATAGTAATCTAAATTTAGTATAAATCTTGGTCATTAACAGATAATGTATAAACAGATTAGGTTGTGTAAATCATGTAATATACATTAAAAACATCGTGTCCTCGGGGCATTAAGTCGATTTGTATAAAAAGAATTCATAAAATATCATCGCGTTGCGTGCATTACGATAATGTTTATTATTGATCGTTACACATTCCACATTTAAGGGCATTTGATTAATTTATCGCTTTCGTCGTCTCGATCGCTCATTTTGCAAGTTTCGCAACAGCGGTTTGAGCAATATTGGATACACGATATTACACACAATAGGAATATCACTAAGCAGGCGATACACGCGAACACAATCAACACCGTTTTGGCCATAAGATAATAGTCTCTGTCGCTCGAAGAAAACCAATCGTTGCAAGAATTCGATTTGTCCCAGTAGGTAGTATCCAGCATAGATCTTTTAGAACGTTCCTGTTGATTAATAATCAAACGATATTTTAACGGCCTAGTATTATGTATAGATATTTAGGTTTTATACTAGTGAACGATTTAGAGTTAAACAATTGCCTTGGGCAACACTATTTTAATTAATATTGCAGAATATTTAGTATAATAACAAATACGTCGTATCTGAAGTGGATAAAATGGTTTTTATATTCGATAATTTTTTCAATATTTTTCGTACAATCGTATTCGTTCAATTAAAATATCTATTATAAAAACATTTTGAAATGTTGACTACAGTTTATAATTATATTGACGTGGTAGTCGCCTAAATGTGATCGTGAATTATGCCTAATGAACACCTAATCAGAACACGGGCTAATCTGAATGACGCAGTGATCCGAATGGATTCGTATGTCCATTATTCCGTTACTACAATGTAGAATTAATCTACGTTTTTGTTTTCCACGCTCGTGAAGACGGCAAAATGTTTCTACTACCTAATACTAAAACCATTTAACCTGTAGACCAGAATGTTATTCAAAACATAATATTACGCTATCGGAGAACGTCACCGCATTGAAAACAATCAATTTAAAAGGTATCGTTTTCAACTTATCGAATTGCTGGTTATTTGTCCAGTCATATCTGATTCAAATGTCACGAGAAAACTTTAGTCTACACTTGATTGTTGTTAACGAAAAGTTTGAAATTCGAGAGAACAGTGTTATTCTCGCCTCACTTTTAGTCAAGTTAATTCCAGATAATACGACCGTCGTTAAAACTGAAGTTCAAAAATGGACATCGGGAAGTTGCGTCGAAGCAATAAAGCATCGAGGAGTTTTAAGGAATAGCGAATGCTGTCATTAATGAAGAGATGAGTCAAGAAGGAAGAAGACGACGATGTGTTTCACTCATCAAAAACATCTGTTCGGATCGCTTTGAAAGCTTTGAACAAAGGTTTTCAATGGCAGAAGAAAACGTTAAATATTGCGAATAAATCATGGGCCGAGATGCTTGAGAGATCAAGCGGTTGATCAACATGTGTGAACACGTGTTCAAAGAAAAAAACAGAGTATTTTAAACGACGTAATAATAATGTTTTAATAATCGCGTTTGAATATTTAAATTAATAAAAAAGTTTTTTTAAAGTTTTAGTTATGGAAATTATTTTTTAATTAAAAACCAAATATAATCCGAACTATTTTGTTTCTAATCACCAGTTGTGTCACGAAAACGTGTTGTAAAAAGACAAAGTAGGTTATTGAATAATTACCGGATATTTCATAAATAATAGTTTTCAATATTTCGTTTTAAACGAACGATAAATTCGTAAATCCGTACTCGGTCGTAATTGTTTTATACATAATAATATAATCGTGTAGCGGATATATTACGTACTAATTGATCGTCCACATTACGGTATCGATATGGATATAGTCTAGGATTTCTGAACACGTCCGTCGATTCATTTATCGGTTTGTTGAAGAACCCGTCCAGAAAATGATCGTCCGTCATGACTATTGACTGAATGCATTGAACGATTATTAGCAAACTATTCATATTTCTTATTCCGAACATATAGAATAATATTCTCAGTAATATAAATATGATACGCGGACAATATCATAATAATAACAATAATAAAGACGTTTATAGGTTCGTCGTAGCAACCGTAAATAAAAAAACACTGTCTAGTGTTATTATAGTACAAATGTTTATTTAAATATCCGTTTGTGATTTAATATGTACAAACCAGCGATAGAAAAAATAGGTACGCTATTTTACAAAAATTCTGCAGTTTTTTTATATAAAACTAGACGCTTAGTTTCGAAGTATACATAGAATAAATAATAAGTTTTTTATGCGCATATTTTATAGATTCTAAGTGAAACGAAGAATGTATTGGTTTTACAATAACGCGTTTTTAAATTTAATTTTATTCACGAGAACTTATTCCTAAAGCACGAATGCTCCGAATTTCAAGTTCAGCAGTATGTTCCGATAGCTTGTTTGTATTTTCTAAGAAATTATTTATTTCTCAAATTGTAATAATAAATATAAATAATACGATGCCGGTTAGAGAAAAATATGTATTACCAACAAATAAATGTAGCGTTTCTATAAAAAAGCCGATATTATTATCATAATTATTATTTTTTGTATACGCGGGTATAAATATTTCAATATGTTTATGATAACTTTAGAAGTCTTTTCCTAATCCGTACCATTTAAACGCTGTTTATACACGAGTAACATAAGTCTGGTTAAATATTTCTAATTTACATTCTCGTTTAAATATACTTAAACAACGAGAACTAAATCAGAATGTCATTTTATAATTTAAATATATAACGTAATGTATGAATATATACTCGTATCGTATTGATTTTCAACTTTTATAACAGTTTTGTGAATGAAAAAGATGTAGTGAAAGAAGCCCTTCACTGATCAACTGTCCTTGGTTATTTTTGCAACTTTTAAGTCAGCCCGATTTACGTCACTGCCAGCCATTAATCTTAATTCTTATGATATATCGTATTCATTAATTATAATAACCTACTAGCGTCACTTAGAACCGTTTTTCGAATAAGACAATTTATCATCGATTTCAAATTGGATATATAATAATTCGAATTTATAATCTCCGTCGATGTATCCTCCCCCAAAAAGAAAGGCCTCAGTTCATCGTTACCTTCTTCGAACGACTTGATTTTTACGATAATTGTTAAGATTATGGTTCTGTAATAAAATTTAAAAGAAAAAAACGAATAGAATTTATAATATTTGTCGTTCCTCGTTTGTAAGTGTGACGGCCAATGACATTTTCACGTAGAAAACAAACGCTAAACATTCACGAAACGTTGATCCTTAGTCAAAAAAATTTGCTAAACACTATTTTGATCCTCTTAATGTCCTCGTATTTACGTCGTATACGAATATCTATATATATTATTTTTACCGTGTAACTTCCGACATTTACTAGATACGCCTAAATCCCCGAACCACACGTACATGCCCGTGTTTTGAAGTATTCAGACCGTAACGCATCGCCTATCAACCATCGTGAAAAGTGTCTAGGATGAAGACGCACGAAACACGGATTTATTTTCAAACTGCGCGATATCAAAGAAGCAAAAAAAAACTCACGGAGTAAAAAATAAATTAAGAAATTAATATGGGTATGTATATATGTATATGCGCAGACGCGTACGTATAATATACGTATCGTTAATGATGCGAGTCTTTCGTAATGAAACGGCTTGAGGCGTGTATAAATCAAAATTAACCGAAAAAGATTTGTTGTAACCCACCGCCCACCTGACCTTCGGTGATGTCATGACAAAAAGAGAGAAGAAAAACGGAGTACGTTAAAAATAAAACCTTAGGTCTACCACAGCTCGTTTAACCTGAACACCAGGAATGCCATAAAGAGTCGTACGTAATTAATACATTCGAATTTTAGCTGTTGTTTCGAAATTACGTAGCGTGCCAAACACAACAGAAATCATGTTATTTCTAGCGCATTCGATAGCGTGTAAACAATTGCGTTGAAATTCGGTAAAACTTTAGGAACTATTTGGTTTCGAATATATTCCTTCATTCACCGTCCAAATAAAAACGCACAAGCAAATGTCTACGTTATTTCAACAATAATACGTTTAATAACCGTGTAATAATAACAATTTAGGCTTTACAATTACGCAATATTGTTGAACTACGTACATCTATAATTAAAATTCGAAGCTACTAGAATAGTGATCACAACCTTTGGCCTACGGCCGGTTTCTACGCAGAGAAAATGACGTATTAATTATTTTCAAAATATTCAAATTATCTTTTCTCGTTAAATTAAGAATAATTTTGAATTTATATTAATAGTTTTTTTTTAAAACAAAATATTTAATATTTTTAACATAAAATTCGGATTTTGTTCACCAATAATAAAAAGTCGAGTTTGAATTCCGATAATTGAGCGAAGCACGAAGACTGCCAATGGCTACGTTTTACGATATTTGTTCACGAATGTTATGCGAACAAATATCTTTTCGTATACGTATATTGAGCGTAAACCAATTGCCATCTTTATCGAACTTTTAAGTGAAGCAGAAAAATCTTTATGTAAAAAATATCGATTAAATTCAAAATAAACAAATACAATAATAAATAAATGGCGTTGCATCAATTATGGAGTAACATTCGTCGGAGTAAAACGAATTTGTTCTGAATTCGATATGTTCAATATAAAATATCGAATAATATTTTATTCTAAAAAATACAATAAGATCAAAAATTATATTTAGGATAAAGTAAAACGAAATATGTTCGTGCGATTTAAATTGGCCGTTAAAAGTAATTTAACCGATTAATTAATTAATACCGAGTTAAAAATAGAATAACGTGAAACCGGAATTTTTATTCACTTGACTACGCGTCACGAACGTTTCAATTATTATAACACCGTGATAAATTACTTTTGGAAAAATAAACGTAATACACGATATACGAATGCCTACACAAATATAAATTATGATAAAATATAATGTCAGGCTTTACCAAATATACGTTGTATGTTTGTTTTTTTTAATGCAATGTTAACGTACATCTAAAATGTAATTTACTTTTTATTCGGTAAAATAATATTTTCATACGCGACGATAAGTGTCAAAATGTATTACATAATTGCTCTTGACCGTAACCATAATGTTATAAATATTTGTATCAATAAACGGGAATGGCAGAGGTTCAAAAAAAAACTACATATATTCTTATTATTGCCAATAAATATTTGCTTTCTTTAGCATTATAGGTATCTCGATTATATGATTTAAAATACTTACGACGTTTTATTGTGTGTTAAAAGAGAGTGCAATTTGAAAATCAAGAACTTTAACGAGTGTGAAAAATAAAACGCGACAATTATTTAACTTCAACTGACGCCCACCGTACACAGTCTAGTAATAAATAATTTCTAATTATTCTTAACTAACGGCATCATTTTGTCGCTTGTTGTGGGGACGATTCCATTAAAATGTAATGTGCAAAAAACTCGAGTTTCTACGCAAAGTTACAAAAATCATTTATCGTAGTCAACAACAACCGTGTATATGTGTGCTCCTACAAATGTTGCCTGTTGAACCTCGCTAATGTTATTAGATATAGTCCGGTGCCACGAGTGGCTCTATACACTATTAAGGTCCAATGTTCATGAAATGCCTTAGTTTTAAGACTTTCGGATGTTTCTTATTATATAACTACGGTTATAGGTTAGAAAATGAACCTTGTGTATTTCACAGAATGATTCAAAACATATCGGGTTAAAAAATTGGTATCGATGAAAAATAGTTTTTAAAAACGCCACGCGAAGTGATGAATAATAACTAGATTATACATATATATTCGTAAAATATACGTGTATATTAGTATAAATATATTGTTGTTTATCGAACAATATTTTATTCCAATCGCTAATTCGATAATTATGTTTATATAAACAATGACTAAAAAAATTGAAAAAATAGTTTTCTGTTTTATTGTTGAATTATTTTTCAACGATAAATTACTATGCTACAAATTATTTTTCTACTACGAATTCCGGTACTGAATTAATATGGACGATTTACTCGTATAATAATAAATTTTAATTCCGATTATCATATTTGTACAGTGATTTACACAAAGTACGTAAAATCGTACTAGTGCTAACAATAATAATATGATCGAGGGATATTTTATTATTTGAAGAAAACGTTATTGAAAAAACGAGAACAGACTAATACATTAGTAATTGTACTACGTGGTAGTTAGTTAATTGAAATACGATTCAATAACAACGTCAATAATAAACGAAAATTACAAAAATCAAGTCGTTCAAATAGTATCTTAATTTAAAAATATAGAAACATGTACTTTTCCTCGTACAATAACGATATATTCACGCGGGTTAATTGAAACGTATAAACCAAATACTATATATAAACTGGCTAAAAATATTATTTAAAAGGAAGGTCACTGTTTTTAAAAAAATACATCGGCACCAGGTAATTAAAATGTATGGACAAACGTTCGTGTGTCGCGTGCCCAGAATACACGTCCCGACATTTTAAATCGCTGGACCGGCCGAGGCTTCTAATTTAATCGTCGACTTTCAGTCAACTTCTATCGAAATTTTGTTTAAATTGTTTATTTAGACTAACGGCTAGGCGCACGCTTCCGTTAATAGTTGCCCATTGGTCATATTAATATTTTGTACCACGCGTTTCCGTATTCTCCAAAAAGGTTTTCTTTTTAATTTTAATATCGGAAAAAATAGACGTATTTTATAGTTTTTAAAATGGCCAACAGTCTCGTCTCCGATACAACAAAGTTGAACAGGCTCCGGGCGGTATATGTCCATACACACGCGGGTGTGTCTCGGTTTGGCCCCAGTCCAGTTGGCACGCGCCATGAGAAGGAGAAAAAGAAGAATGGATAAGAAAAAAAGAATCGGCGAATTTTTGGTTTTTTTTTTATTTGCTTTTTATATATACACGAAATTATCGTCACTCTGGCATTATTACATTCCGCGAGAGATTCGTCCGACCTCTGATCTTATCAATCACGGAGGCCAAATGAACTCGACACGCGTTGGCAACCCCCTGGGAAACGATCAAACATCGACACTAAATGTTGGCTTGAAATCAATGAGATTCTGTCGTATTCTAAACAAACGTAAACGCAAAAAATTAATACCGTACGCGACTAATCTCGTTATTTACCTCGTAACTTTACGTAAAATTAAAGGAATTGATAAAAACTCGAAATATAGTTTGAAATGTAAACGAACATTCTTTAATACCGTAGAATGTCCTAGATAATTTTGTGTACAAATTATATTGTGTATAATCAGTGTTAAGTTTGAATAATAAAACTATAATCAGATTAAGGTGGTGATAAATTATAACATATCTATCCCAATAATTTTATAGATATATCTTCATCTATAGATCACTAAATATTTAATACATTTTTCTCGACATTATATTTATTTTTGTTTGTATGTATTAGTAATTTATTACCGTGTATTAAAAATATTAGTTACAAGAATTGTGATTTAAAAATGCATAATATAAAAAATTTTTGGCTTCCGTAACACTTTGTTTTTTATCTAAATAGATATAAAAAATTTTGTTGGATAATTATTAGATATTTAATTAGCAACTTTGTCTAGATAACGCGCAACATTATGTATAATATAACGAAGTATTCCAAAACATTTTTAAAACCCAATAATGTCAACTTTTCATAATTCCGCTTAAAATGTATAGATAATCAATAACAATACATTGTCAGTAAAATAAGCGTTTTTATTTATATATCCGTATAAAATTAAACATTTTTCATTTAGTTCATTATTCAAACTTTTATATTATTTTTAAATCTTGTTTCGTGCCATTTTCATCGGTCGGTATATGGAAACGAGATGAAAATATTCACCGGCCAGCTGTTGCTATAAAATTCGTATTTCGCTTTTTAAATTAATAGGTTTTGCTATGGGTGATCGCCTGTGTGTGTGCGTGTGTGTGTGTGTGTAGAGTATATATCATAAACATAGCACTCGAATTTCTATCAAATTGAGAGTTTCAAAACTTTCTTGAAATAAATAAAAAAACTCACTTCGGTTGTTTTCTATCCCTCAACATATACGTTTAAAACTTTCTCTTTTTTCGTGGGCCACAAAGTTATTGTCGAGAGAACAAAGATCCAATTTCGGAATTCATTGCGCGATTGGTATAGCTAAAGACGTGGGATGGTCGGAGGGAATCGTTATAGCAATAAATCTAATTGTTTTTTCTCTCCGACCTACAGACTTAAAATCCCCGGATACGTCACGTTCGGAAACGTTTGCGGGAAGGAGTGGGGATGTAGTGCGGTGGAGTTTTATAGGTAAGCAACGAAGAGAAAATAAAAATGTCCCTTTTATACTTGTTGCAGTCGAAGAGCATACGGCGGCAGTGGATAGGGGGAAAAAATAATTGTATTTCTTCGACCTGAGCCCACAAAAACCCCTGTCACCGGAGTTCGCGTCCTTGGGGACGGTTTATCGTGTTTGGCTTCCAATACACCGTTGGAAAGCCACGCTGAGAAAAGATGAGGAAAAATCGAAATTACTTGTTCTTTGAAGTCTCGGAAAGGTTAGAGAGATGAAAACAAAATATATATAAAGAAAAAAAAATGACCAGTCTTGAAAATTGACCCGAGATAATGTTTTATATATGTTATATTATATTGGTGGAATTCAGTTTTTTCTTCCGAAACAATTTTCGATTAAACGAAAACGTGAATATTTTCTTGATAATATTTCGATTAAATGAAATGATGTTTTAATTAATGTTTTTGAGCAACTAAATCGTAATACATAAAATGAATATTTAAATCGTCCGCCGCGTTATAATTATATTTTTTTGGGAGTATCAAATATAATATAACATAATAAATTGAACAAGGTTTTCCTCTGGATTTCATTATACCTTTTATAAATTCGCAAAATATTGACACATAAGTGCAAAATTTATTACGAATATCATAAAAAACGAAGAAATAAAATAATTTTGTTTATTAAAATTATATATCAATATATTTTTATGACACGGGATACAAACGTAGACAATATATTTTTACAAACAAAGATCCTAAAGCCGAAAAGTATACATATATATATATATATATGTTTGAAATTTGAAAATTTTTACTGCGTGCGTATGTTTTATTATTTTCCACGGTGAAAGAGTTTTATATCTAAAAATTCACAAATAACTCGTCGAAAATCGTAAAATATCCAACGAATAATTCATCGTTTGAAATTTGCAGGCTGTTAAGATACACGTGGTGATATACGACACTTCATTTTTGTAATGCATTGCCTTTTTTTGTCCTACCCCTATCCGAATGAAAAACCACTTCAAGTAAACGACAACAGAAATGCCTTAAAACGGTAATTTTTTGTTCGGACCAGAAAATATTTCAATCACCGGCAAACATTCTAGAAATGTAAAAAATGTAATCTAAACTATTGATTTATATCTAAAATGCTTTAGAAACTTTCATAGTCTATGACTCCCATATATCTAAAAAGAAGGAAAAAAACATAGACGCAGACATACAAAAAATATATATAGAATGTTTGAACGTATTTATGTGTAGAACACTAACGACAGACGGATTGCTATTCAATGTTATTTTAAAAGTTATTGACACACAATAGCAGATAACGTATTTATTTTACTGATTTTCACTCGAAACTTGAAACCAAATTAAAATATTTCGATGATATTTAGATCTTAAAAATTGATTCGAAAGATATTACGCTTTTAATTTTGAATACAGTTTTCAGAAAATATACTATCGATTTAAATTTTAAATACGGATTTTCATTTTACGATTTCGATTGAAAATATTGTCATTTTTTTTTATTTATAATAAATTTTTATTTGAAACGCTGAAATTGATTTGCAATTATTTTCTTCGTTTAATATTGTTTTTTTTTAACGTATGAAAATTACGAATATTTAATGTTTATGGCGTGTATATCAAACAAACAATATTAAATATTGTACTGGAAAAACCATTTTAATTATTTATTAAATACTAAAAATATACGTTCTTAGAAATAGTTATTCGAAATAAACACCAACAATAACGGCATTTTAATTTCTCAAACACGGTATTAACATTGTTGTTGATAACCGTACGAACGTTTAAAAATAGGTGTTTTTACGAAATATAAATTAAGACATCACCGGCGCGTATGATAATTTATTATCTATCTTAATTGCCGTACATATTACATACAAACGCGGATACCGAACCCAATTTTATTTATATTTCATTAATAAATTAAAATAAATTTCATTAACTTACAGTTTGTTTTTTGTCGATTTCAAACGTTGGTGTCCTTTAATTGCAGTTTTGATTTCAATTCGGTTTAACGATATTTATTTGTTTAGATATTTCGTTTAAAATGTCGACATTTATGTTATTTAACGGTTAACGGTTTTCGCCGGTATTTAAAATGAGCGCATCGAGCCGTAGTTCAAATAGGCAAATGATTGTCCGTCGGCGTACATTTATCTTTAAAATAGTTCGCTATAAAAGCGAAACCCCGTTTAAATTAACTTAAGCCGTGTTTCGTGGAACAAACCGGGCGTTGTGTTTGTCGCTGCTTTTATATTCGAATAAATTACGCGGAATAGTGAAATTCTTCGAGAATTGTTTACTTAGTAGCGTGCTCCCGGTGTGAAAGACTTAATAATACCGCAGGTGACTTAGCATACAATCAACTAATCCGGCGTTCATAATGAATGATATAACGGGGACCTAACAATTCATTAAATGTGCTAGTTGTCAGTTAAGGCCCGTGGACGAGAATTTTTTTCTTTTTTATTACTCTCCCCATGATAAGCGAATAAGTTTTTTATATTCCAAATAAGCGTTATGCCTTTAATTGAAACGTACGGTCCCGGCGATATTTTTTACATATAACATTTATAGGAATAACGTAACGGACAACTGTGTGGGCGTGTCGAAGTTTCTTACGAACATATATATTATATTCATATAACAAATATAGACGCGTTGCATTCGTGTACGTATTCACTATATTGTCTTAAACAATTTTTATCGCGATGAACAAAAATAATACAGCGTGGACATTGCTTTAGAATTGTACGCGTTTTAATTGAACGCACGCCACGTGCCATTTAGGTGTCCGAATCACGGAAAGTTAACATTTTTAGACAATTATTCATTCCGGTTCGCGTGGCTACGTAACAACAGCAACAACAACAATTCGCTACCCTCCGTATACTAAATATAGCCCGTTGACACGACAGCTATTTATTCTTTTAATTCGAGTACTTTTTATTTCTTAAATACTTACGAAATCGGGCTTTAATACACGTTTACAAAGCGAACTAATCATAACAATACGCTTAGTCACTTTTATTGAAAACACAAACGAAAATATCTAAGCGCGACAAATTTATTCGACTTCGATTGTAGGCTCGAAATTATCCCGGGTTTCTTCACAGCTTGAGAACTGATTTTTAGTTATTACCGTTTTGATTTCGAACATTAAATTTCATTTTCAATTATTTTCTCCGTTTAATATAATTTCCTTTAATATATTCAGATTATGATATCGTTAATAATATTATTGCACAATATTTTATTATATTCTAACATTTGCAGTATTGCGCCAGTCGATGAAAAAAATACGTTAAAGCAATAATCAATATACTCATACCGCTATCGAAGATATGTGTAATAAATAATTCTATTGAAAAACGAAAATACTTTTAGTTATACAATTTGCAAAACGTATCACGAAATATGAATCAGATGTTAGACACAAACAACGATGTATATGATTTCAATTGGTTTCTGTATTGAATTTGATTTTTAACTGTTTTCACTTTTACTTCAAATTGGTTTCTAGTCCAATAAGGATCATTATTAATAATGTACATTAATGTATAAACGAATTTGTATTCGTTATTTCGGCAAGTAGCTCTTGTTTTTAGAATTTTGCGAAAATAGCGGTACGAAAAAAAAATGTTCCCTGAAGGATATTATAGTCAAGAAAAGAATGTTTCTTTTTCAATAATATACCAGTACGAAAGCGTGTGTTCAAATGTGGTACTTTCGCGCGGTTTAATAATATACGTGTGTACGTACCAAAAATGTTCGCAAATAAGTGTATACGATTAAACTGGTGATTTGTATTTGTGGAAGTTAATACTGTTGTTGTAGTTAACTGTATCGTTTACAAAACAGCGAATTAATTGGCGAGTAATGTTAATGGATTCTCACAGCATGTTTGGAGGTGGGTGTGTGTGTGTGCAGTCTCGTTATTGTATTCGCCAATGAACGTTTCGCGTTGCACAGAAATGAAACTCGACCCGATCTTATCTATATATATATATATATATATATATATATATATAATATAATATTAGGTGTTATACGGTTTCGCTTACAAGACGCTGTTATAATAATTATATTAACGACAAAAACGGATTCTCGTTTATATATATATATATATATATATATGATGATGATGATGAAATGTTTGAATTGAGAGAAGTAAAGACGGGTATTCTTTTTGTTTAAAATATACTTTACTTTCCATCGTATAGTTTTATTGAAAAATTAAACGCCCATCACTGTACAGGTCAGCGACTTATTTTTAAAATTTTTCGTTTAGAAATTTAAAGCGAAACAAATTCGCTATCGAATAAGATGCTTTTACGATCGACGACGATATCACTTTTTAATGATGTACAAATCACTTCAAGTTGAAATGATCAAAACATTGGACTTCTATATCGTCAACAAAGTAATAATAGTAACATAAAAGCTTAATGCCTTTCAAGATGTTTAGGGTTGGATAAGAAATTGTAAACCAAATTCAAATTTTAATTTATAATTAAATCAATTATAGGTATACTGATTTTAATAGAATAATAACGATTATTTATGAAGGAGAGAAATCATCCACAAATTTCTAGGACATTTCACACATTCGGAATACACATTTTTTTTCAATACACTTTCCTACCTCTTACTGATTATTTTTTTCTCATCTCAAATACTCTATACAAGTAGGACTTAAGATTTATTCACTCCTTAGGCACTACGAATCATGTGTCCTATTCCTGAAAGGGATCTCAATCTAATAAAATTAAATTGATTGAATATACCAAAAAAGAAATATTTTTCTAAATTTAATGAATAATAATTTTAATCTAAACTTTCAAGATCATCACTATTTTCCTTTTTCGTCAAAATAATAGCATATACATATTTAAAACACGTTTTAGCTAATTGATAAATGTCATGTTAAAAAAAGAGCAAATTTTGTTATTAACTATACTTTTCATTTCAATAGTCGTAGTTATCTCTATCATACATGGTCTTTTTATGACAAATTCCGGTTAATTTTCAATTTATGAAGTAAATTTAGTTAGCCAAACACGTGATGTAGTTCAATACTTTCGGCTATTTTTTAAATATCATTTGATCTAACTGAATCAAACAAGATATATTTGTATTCAAATTAGTTGTAGTATTTTAGTTAGTTCAAATCTGAAAAGGGGATGTACTGATTCGTAATTTGAAGGACGTACTAAAATACTAACAATACGACGCATTATTATTATAATAATATCCACATATATTATATGTGGAATAATTGACTTCTTTCTCTCAACATTTATACATTTATAGTTGGATATAAATATTCGATAATACTACCTGCATTGTTGTTCAAAAAGATTAATAATAATAATTCTGAATGAAATCTAGACGAAGTCAAACAGTTCAAAATATAATAGTGGAAAAGTAGTTCTTAAGTGATATAGCTTTAAGATATTTGAACGTAGAGAACGAATATTTTAATAAAAAGTTCTTATCTATTATTTAATACCCATTAGTCATTTCTAAAAAACCGCGTCAATAAAAATAATATTTTTCGTATTAATGGTTTTTTGGTAGATAAAGAAAATTGTTTTTTCGTGCAAAGCATTAGATGATTAATAATTACGATTTTTAATAAATGATACGGAAAACACTGAAAAATAAGGAGAATTCAAATATAAATATAGAATATTAACGCATTTACAATACAATTGACGAAATATCAAACATTTCAAAATGTGAAATTGGTTCGCAACATATACCTAAACGAAACGAATTGGAAACTTACGTGGCAACAAAAATTCGAACAGTAGAAATAAATTGCTTACGCGACAACATCTAAATCGAAATCACGATGAACTCTGGAGATTATAAATTGTGATGGCTATGTTACGACTTGGGAGAAGGAAATAAAACCAAGTATTTTTCAATTTTTGAATATGGTCACCATATCGCCGGATATACACGGTGAAAATTATTTTAACGAAAGACCAATCCTCCCTCCCACTTGTGTGTATGTGTGTTGTGAGTGAGTGTTTACGCATTATTATTATTTTCGCGGTTTCTCATATGTGTGTGTGTGTGTGTGTGTGTGTGTGTGTGTGTGTAATATATATATATATATACATGCACGCGCGTGTGCGTAAGCTTTTGTTTCGAGTCTCGGGACGTGAGAGGCGGTGACGAAAGGAGAAAGCGTGCCGCAGGGTAGGTGTGCCGAGTTGCACACAACCGAACGGCAATCAATATAATATATATAAGGGTGAGGGGCGGCGGCGATGCGTGCGGAGGAGGAGGAGGCTTGCTTGTTTCCAGTTTCCTTTTGTGGTGGTACAGCCCATCGTATATATAGATATAGATATTTATTATAACAACCGCGGCGCGTGCGATACTGCCGTTGCAGTTATCTTCGCACGGTGCGAGATTCCCATTCAATTCCGTTTCCATTACGCGCGCCGGACCGTCCTCAACCACACCGCCCACGACAGGTGATTTCCACAGCTATCAACGGTCTGATTAATTATTTTCCCCGAACCGCGCCACTATAAACCGGACGGTTAAGACCGTTAAGTTTTTCTATTTTCGTGGACAAACGCGACGACCAAACACTTCTTTCGCTCGTATTATGTAATAACAATCCATTTTATATTTAAGCCATTTACAAAATGCCAAATTTGGTTTGTACAAAGTAAATCGAAATATCATATAAGTTATCATAGACCATTACTCAACAAAAACATCGACGTATCATTATTACGCCATTTATTAAGTAATCAATCATACAAAACATCGCTTGATTCAAACGAGACATTATTTATTAATAATTAATGATTTCTTGTATGTTCTATTAACGATACAAAAATTCTATACCGAAAATGATCTCAATCGAAATACTCGATATAAATAAACACCCTATTATAAAACTATCGAAAGTACTCTCTTATATTAGAAGAAAGCTACGGAAATATCTATGAAATAACTATCCTGGCAACCAAAACGATTTTTAATAGCACTATAATAACATATATATTCCAATGACATAATTTTTTCTGTCCGTAAAATATAATAATTTACTCGATAAATTTTTTTAAACTCTATATTGTTGAAAGATTGAAAAATAAAATACAGTTTACGCCTTGATTTTAAAGCTTTAATTTAATAGTTTTAGATAACAAGAAAGTTTTTATTTGTTATCGCTATTATTTATATTTAATGCTTTTCGTAATGCTTCAACTCGAAATTTAGCATTATATACAATGCTTATGAAAAATAAAAATTACATATATTGTTCGGTAATTTTAAATATTACGCCCAGTATCGAAGTCTTCAGAATTTAAAAAAAGTTTAGCTTACATTATTTTCTATCAAAATATTTATTGTTAATATGTAACAAGAACGCTTTTAGAATGATAAAATCTATCTTTCATCTTTAAACGATAATTATAACTGAATTTAATTCCTATAAAATACTATCTATATTGTAAAACTTCGTTTAATTTTAAATAAATATATATTTAGCAACAAATGACTAAAGATATAAATAAGTTCGCTATATATTTCACAATTGTTTTTAATATTACAATACGTCCTAAGTATTCGATAAATTATTTTGTAAACAAATAAATACTAGACTATAGAAAACAGCTATTTTTAAATTTAGGTGCAAGTAAATGAAAATAAAATTATAAGATTAAATATCATTATATTAGCATTACATAATACGTATATATTGTTAAAGTATGAAAACAAATAAATATTTTTTATTATGATTTTAAGCAAAAATGTATGAAAAATCTATTTTTAAATCGTTAAAGATAAAATCTATTACGTAAATTATTATTGTTTATTCCTGATAATACTACTTTTGTGCATCATTAATTACATATATAGTATATATTTGAAGGGAATAAAATGTAAACCAACAACCATAACTATATATGTACATATATATATATATATATATAGTTAAAGAGAACAAAATTGAAACTAACAACTATAACAACTAGTAACATAATTAAACGAAATGCAGGCAACAATAAATTTTCGCTCAGTTACATACATTTCACAATCTTATCTGTGTATTTATCAACGTTCCTAATGTTTATGGCTATAATAAGTATTATAAGAGCTTTGATAAATGACAAGTCTATTTCAATTTAATTTCGAATTTTACGTTCGACTTAATTTAAAACTTATATTTAAGCGATTAATTTCCGATAACAAACACTGTGTAACGTATTTACTCAAACCCTGTTTAAAGGGGTAGCTAGGGAATGGACAAGTCCCCAGGGTTTACGGATGTAAGATGTAACATCGCGTTATCAGCCTGAAATTAAGTAAAATTGTCGTTCGTATTTTTTTCGGTAAATAAATCGTTAATTTGAAATGTAAAAAAGTAGTTCGCTATTCCAAAAAGTTAACACAATAATTTATATAACACGTTAATGCTGTTTCACAAAAGAAGTAATCGCGTATAGTGACTAACGGCCTATTTGGAATTGTGTGACGCTGTACGAACGATTTTCGTATTTTTATATTACTTTTAGAATATATCTTACTATCAAGCAGGCGTTAGCTAATTGTACCGTCAAAGTGCATTTTCTAAGCTTGCCAGAGTTCAAAACAAGAATTGACCTTCACTATCGAAAGATAACCTTTGGCCTTTAATAATTTTATCTACCAAAATTAATATTCTACGAAATTGAAGTTTTGAACAAATATTTCTAGCATTATTGTTGCAAGAAGGAAAAACAAATTTTATCAAAGATACTTCGCTTTTTATTATAAAAAAGTATTCGTTTTCGTCGTTTTTGCCGAAAATTGTAATATTAAGTTAGCCCATTAAATTGTAAACATACACGCATGTAACAATGTATATGTACGTATATATTTAATTTTAAACTGTATAGTGGAAAAATAAATAACAGATAGCGATTATTTTTTTGTAAAGAAACAAACATTCGCGTTTGATGTATTATGCATAATTTTTGGACAACGTGCTTTATTATTTTTTCGTTATTTATAAATAAACGTTTTAATAATTTTTTTATAACGCTTTCATTTTAAAAAGAAAATGATATATATATATATATATATATATATATATATATATATATATCTCATCTATGTATATTATAAATATGCTTGCAACACCCTGTTTGTCATTTATTATCCAAGAACACATTTAAATTTAAAAAAGCCTCAACGCTATGCCTTGTGTTAAATAATTTTTATTGATAATCAAAGCAATAATACTTAACGCGTTAATTATCCGCATAATTTTCAATATAGTACGCAATCTATTTATTTTTTGAATTATGAAATAACAAATGTCGACATAATAAGACGACTTATTAATGTTTTTGAAATAAGAATACTAAATATTTATACATAAGGGTATCAAGCTAGCTTTTTAAAAAAAATTCACATGCCTAGTGCGATAATCAGAATTTGATCATTTTCTTTTTACATTACAAAGGAGACAACTTTTTACAAATTTTACACAATTCCGAAAGACATATTTAAAAAATATCGACATTTAAAATTATTCGGGTATTTGTTACAGCTTCCAAAATTTGAGATAAGAAGGTTGGAATTTATTGCAATATGCAAAAGCTTTTCTTTTTCAAAAAAAAAAAATTATAAAATTATTATTCGATAATTCTACGAGTGTTGACAATTTTTACTGTAAGGACAGTTTTTATATTAAAAGCACATCAGTTCCGAAATCCATAACACTATTACAAATACATAACTTTATAAACTGGAATAAATATTTACCGTTTACTATTTTTGGAATTAAACATATTAAAATCCATATACAATGCTCAACAACGAATATATTTAACATTTGTTTGACCGTTGGTCTAGAATTTACATAATCATAAGGTTTGCACGCTGATATCTACGCTATTAAACGTTAAACAAAAATTTATAGAATTTCGGAAAAATTTCGTTTTAAAACTATTGGTAAAAGTTTTTTCATTTCATCAGCACGAAAATATGGACCGCGTGCTGTGCGGGGGTGCCCGCCAACTGAAATAGCCGTGACATCACAAACGTACGTCACGGTCTGTGTAATCATATCTATCGGTTTATTTCTGTCATCACCGTAACTACCACGAGGCCTCCAAATAAAGTCGAAATCATTTTATTTCCCGCGTATGTGTCTCTCAAAGGTGCGTATTTATGCCCGCGTGTATTTATGTAAATTATATTCGAACGAATACGTGTATTATTTACACGTTTAATCGTTTATCGTATTAAAATATAATTATTTTGGATTAGAAGCAACCACGTGTAAACCATACTATACGTTTGTGTGTGTGTGTTGCACTATAAAAACATTAGAATCCCATGTGTGATTTCTTTAAAACCATTTTCGTGAAGCGCTAATGTTTTTAAATACTTTTCATTTCTTTAAAAATCGTATTTTTTCTCGGTTGTTTATAAAGTTTTTGAGAAGAATGCTCTAAATAAACACGATATTTTACTTTTTAGTTGGTGAAACGTTATTTTTAAAAATAAATGCACGCCTAATTTTGAAAAAACGTTAATAACATTTTAATAGTATGACATTATAGCGAGAAGAATAGCAATTTGTTTTCGTCAAAACATTTCTGCGTTAAAACAAATAACGGACGAACTAAAATTAAATTATTATTATTATTATTATTATTATTATTATTATTATTATTATTATTATTAGATTCTGAGCGAAGCGAATAATGTATTGTTTATATAATGATGTTCGTTTTCTTTGCGATCACTTTTTCATGTAGAACGAGTATTCCGTTAATCTTTACAAACGTTTATTTTCAGAATAAAATTCAATTGGTACTTTATTTTATACATTTTTTCATTTTTTCAATAGTATTCCTTAAAGCGAGACAAAATTATAAACTTTTTACTAAATTGCAAGATAACTAGTCGTATCGTCGGCATATCAGTTTTTGATGCGTGGTTTTTTGCGTTTAACGTTTAAAAATGTATTATAATCTTAAACGTATATTTTAAAATTATTTCAAAAAACGGTATCTTAAACGCTTTTAAGTGTGAGAAGTTTGAATTTCGAAAAACTACAAAGAATTAGTGGCCAAATCGTATTTCAAAAGCGATGATTTATCATTGTTTCAAAATTTAAAACACTAATAAAACTATTCGCAACATTTAACCAAGCTCGAATCGGCATACACAACACCCTCGTCACCAACTTTTATTATTATTAATAATATTAAAATTGAACGTTTATCAATATGTTTAAATTAATTATTAACAAAACAACGAAGGACAAATTAAATTGCGTGTTACCGAATACGCGTATATTTATACAGGTTTACGTAGTACAAAAGTCAAACTAACATACTAAATATCTAATAATAATAAAACCAATTAAACACGCGATAAAAAGTTTCGCGATACAATTTGATATTTTAACTATTTATAACAGTGATTGATATGAAAATGAATAGCCAACTTGACCGTAATTAATTGTTTATTATTAATCGTTTGATAATTATATCAGAAAGTAAACGTTAGGCAATAATCGTAAAATACTATTATACTCGATGTTATTAACATTATTTTGCGGGTAATATTTCCACAAAATTAAACACCGATTCAATGGCGATCAAATTGTTTTTAAACTACGGCCATTAAAAAAATAAAATCGTGATTTCAAATTTGTTTCAAAATTAGAAACTTGTTTTAATTTTGTTTAGAGTATATTCTACACGTTTTTACAATTTTATAAAACTTTACAGGTGAAAACGTTTTTGCTAAAACGGTGTAGGATAACAAGATTCTAATCCCTTACGTTCGCTACGAGGAAATAAAATTGCTTTTTAAGAACACGCCACGCCGGGGGCGTTCTAATGATAATAATAATAACAATAAACGAAAAGGATGAGAGAGTGCGGACGAGAGAAAGTAATAAAATGTACGGGGTTTTATAGGTTTCAGAAGGAAACTGATCCTATGTTCGTCCAACGCGTAACTACAACACTAATAAAAAGGGCGTTGAATTCCGTATGTTTAACTTTTTATTTTGCTTAATTTTACTACTTTTGTGTATTCCAAATCAAATACACTCTAATTAGCTAAGCATGTACAGTATAATCATCCAGTTTCGTTTATAACGCGTTCTCCGTAGAATGGTACCTAGGGATTTTACGAAAACGTTTCTTTTTTAAAACTACCCAACAAAAAGGTCAGTTTCAATGACCGACTACTATACATCGTATGTGTAATCGATATATTATCCAATTTCATTGAGTGGTGTTTAACGACCACGATAGACACCGCGCAGTATGAATTCTTATAAATTTCAACCTGTTGCCTGTTGAACATTTTACGCATCTCTATGTATACATTTATAGTAATATAAATATTATCACTTTAATACGTTACAATTAGGGCTACGAATCGCAATTTTTTCGCTTAATACGTTTAAATACGTTTTAAATTCAATGTACGCGAGCACATCGTAAAATCTAACGATAACTTAACGCGAATTTTCCAATTGTCGAATTTTTCAGTATTGTTGCAATTTCAAGGGTATTCCACGTTTATAACACCATTCGTGTTATTACGTCATGACGTTTTTATGTCGTTTTACGTTTCTAATATTTGTTCAACAGTTGTACGAACGAATAAATTTTTGATAAATAATCGTTTATGAAATAAATACTCCAAAGTACACCGCCCGTTTTTAGATTTTCAATTATAAAAGTGTCCACCGAACGACTTTTCGTTTTGCGTTATTAATTGTGATTTTTGAGATTTTATTTAGCGTAATTGCGCGTTCAATTGTTTTAATAATATTTGACGGGATAAGATCCGAATCCTAATTATTAAAATACGATTAATTTCAACATATTTTAATATTTGACATTCTTCAAACTCTCCAAATACAAAAGGCACTGGTGTCTCTCTCCTCGTTACAAAACAATTGTAAACAGATTATTAGAAAAAAAAATTTGTTTTCCAAAGTAAATTCCTCAGCGTGGCTATTATCGACAAACACGATCTTTAAAATCCGTCTACTTATTATTTTACTATTTAAGCTAAACATATTATATTTTCTCGAACGATTAAAAACATTATTTAATTAAAATAGAATCGATCTTCTTTAATGTGAATCACTATTATTTTTATAAATTGAACCGATCGAGGAAAATATTACGATATTTAAAAATTGTACGATTTTTAATTAGTTTTATCTGGAATATCTTCTTAAAGTAATAATTATTCGTATTTCCCAACGAACGAATAATATTCGTCAAAATGATTTAATCGAGAAAAACCGTTTTTTTAACGTGTATACTATGGCGTGATATGGCCGTAACTCTTAACTCTAAAAATTATTTTGAAATTTTAACTGTTCAAAGTATTCTTACGAAAATGTTGTTATTTCCGTTACGGTTGAAGCGTGTTGGATCCGACAATGTGACCGTCATAACCATTACGTTAAACTTTTTTCGCGTATATATTTGCACCATATCACGTGGGGTGTATTCGAAAATAATGAAGAATTAAAAATCGGCACTGTCCAATAATCGTTTAGTATCGCGTCTACTTTATCGCTCTTAGAATAAAAACAAAACGTACAAATCGTTTTTAAGCGCGAAGGCGATTATTTTTTAGTATACGACCCGACGAGTAATCCTAAACCTAAACAAAATAAATTGTAATAACGTGTGTACGCGAAACTGCCGCTGCACGTACCCGTAGTGACGGGACGGACCCCCGCGGATCTATAAATAAGCCGACTAACCTGTGTTCCGGCGACGTTGGTGGCACTGAGGCCGTTCCCATCCAGCGCGAAACCGGTTTATGGTCCACGACCGTCAGTCGGGGTCCCGACCGTAGCCACATAGGTGTACGCACGAGACGAACACGTAATTTCCCGTAGCGACGGTTATAATTAAACAACGAACTTTAATCGGATCCCGACGGCGGTTTTCGCGCAAATACTGTCGAAACGACGAAAAACCGAAACGAAATAAACGTGTATTCGAAACGAACAGCAACGAACGACAAAATGTATTGTTATTATTAAGTTGTTTCCCGAAGTACTAAGACCGTTTTCTCAACGTCGTTAACGATGAAATATCGTAGTATTAAATATACACATACATAAATACGTATACACATATATATATATATACCGGTAGCGTGTAATAATTGATTGATAACAAAACCAAAGAAAAAATCGAACGAAACGGTGAAAACACAGTTATAGACTCACTTGGATCGAATTAGCGATAACGAACGATATATATATATATGTGCGTATATACGTATATGTGTGGGTGTGTGAAAACGGTGTTTGATGACTGTCACGCGGGAATATTATTGGCGCGGTAGCGGGGATGTTGTAGGGGGGGATGACGCGCGCGCGAAACGGCGTAGGATACCGCGTGCACGGCGAACGGCAGGGATGAATGGTCCGCGACAGACTGCCGAGAACGCTCGGGACGTCGCGGCGCGCGCTTTCGACGTCGCGGCGGCAACGGTGGTACGGGGACGCGCGCGCGGTCTAGCGGTCCGAAGGGACGGCCACGCGTACGCCACCCCCGCCGCCATGCGGACGATGACCCAGTTTTGGCGGACGCGCGCGGGACGGGCGTCCCTTCCGGGGCCGCTTTTGTCGGACGGTGGTGGCCACCGGCGGGGTGTGGGGAGAGCACCGACCGAGAAACGAACAACATATACACGTATGCGTGCGCCGATATACCGATGTACGCGCGCGACGATAATAATCATAATCGCGATCCTGCGAGAATATAAATGTGCGTGGAAAGCGGACTGAACAGCGTGCGTCAGCCAAATTGGACGAGCGAAGAAAACAATTTAGCGTACATTTTACGCAAGCCCGTCAAATTGAGATCATGTTTTCTCCCGATATTCAAGACCGAGACGCGGTACAACGTCAATCAATTAACCGCGAACTTTCAAAACCCTTTTTTATAAAAAAAAATTATAATAAGACGCTGTCGCGGTTTTTGAAAAGATCCGTTTGTCGTTACTCAATTACGTTTTATGTTCGAACAACGTAGTTTTTAAGACGGAACATTGTATTTCTTATTGAAAAAAGGAAATCGTTTAATAATCCAACTACAGCGATGTTTTTTTTCTTTTTAAAAAGTTAATATACTAATTTTAAAACGCCGTTTCGCCGAATATATCGATATTATAACGTTTTTCGTTCTTACCGTTGTTTTTTTTAAAAAAACCTACCAATAGAATAAAACGATAAATAATTCGTTCGCATTATGACAATCGTGGAGTAATTTCTGACAGATATATATGGATCACCCCTCTCAATTTTCCTTATCATACTAATTATTTAAGCGAAGGAGTTTGCGTAATGCCGACAAAACAACCGTCGTGTACCAATACCCGTGCATATTTGACGCTACGAACGTCGGTACGTGTGTTTGGAAACCCCGCGTTAATGTCCAAGAGCGTTAAATGTCCGAAAGTATAACGGAAAATAAAAAAAATGAACGAGATTAAAATATACCGGTAACAATACCCTTTTAAATGTGCAGCTTATATTAGTTACCGTCGTCGATTTTCCCATTTGGATCCGACGACACTTTGACGTGACGGTCGCGCACCGTGGACATAGTGACGTGATTATTATTTACTTCGCGTTTGTTGACAGAGGATAATAGGTACACGGACAATGTACGCCGTTCTTAACGGAATATCGAGGAAAAGTCCACAAACTGCTGAGGAAACGGCAATCGTATTCGATCACCGCTATTGCGTCTGCGTGGCGAATTCTATTACTCAAATAATTCGGTGTTCGCTCATAATGTAGACGATATTTATAATACGAATTCGAATACTTTTTTAATAATATATTCGAATTATTCGTACGCGTAATGTGACAGGCGTTCGAATACTTCACATTTTTATGACAAATAACGTTAAATAATTTGTTTTTCGTATATATATTGGCGATCTTTGAATTTCGGCGTCCGAAATTAAAATTATAAAAATAAAAGTCGAATTTGAACATAATCGTTCGTATGTTTATACATAATAAAAAATGAAATATAACGGAAAGCTAAAACCATATTTTACACTTAGGCTATAAACTATTATACAACGAAAACGAGAACGACTACCGGACTTTATGGTTTATCAATATATTACATACTCATTTTAAAAAAAAATTTCAACCAGTCTGAAAATTCTACAAATTATAATCGATCAAATGACTATTTTGTCGGATTTGTTTATTACTATTAATTTATAAGAAGTATTTTCCAACGAAATCTGTTGTTTTAATATTTCACGAATTTGAATTCGTATTTTATAAATTAATCGAAAAAATGATATTAAAAATAAATAGTTCTAAATACCATACAAAACTGTTGTCCTCATTATTAGTTCATACAATTCGTCAGTTTTAATTAATGTTATCGAAAATTCTCAGCCCTATTAATAATCACATCAATAGTACACAAAGACCGCTCGATGATTGATGGTAAAATCCTTGTCGATCCCGAAATATTCGACGGATTGATATCTCTGTCCGTAATTTTAATATTTTGCCTCGGTGTTATATAGACTGAGTACCATCGATTACCTTTTAACGTGGTTAAGCTCATAATGTATATATTTTTATGCTGAAGTTTTTGATACTTAAAAAAAACTAGGCCACTTAGAACTAATATAGACGAAGACGATAAGAAATCCAGATTTTACCGATAACGTTAATATTCGTGTCGATAAAAAATAGAAAATTTAACGTTAGTTTTGTAAATTTTATTTACCAAAAGGCTAACATGTATACGCGAATGGAAACTTGGATTTCAATTCACTGATATATGTCGTAAAAAATATTGCGAATCGATTTGACCGTTACATTATTGGTTTCAGGTTATAAATATCTTTCATAACATATCCAGCAGTCGAAATGTTCAAAAAATCAACTCCAAAATAAATATTTCCACAACTTTATGATCAATGTATAAAATGTCTGAATATAATTTTAAAGTCCGTAACACCATATCCGAGAAATGGAATATCCAAAATATTAACGTTCGTTAAAATATTAATAAAAATAAACAAAACAAAAAGTAATAAACAGTTGTTTTTAATACAATATAGTCATAATACCCGGAAAGAATATCCATATACAAACATTTTTGTTAAAATGTTTAGAATCAAGCTTTATTATCAATATACCTATTGATATTCCAATATTCGTCCTCATTAGAGCTATAGCTATTTTTTATAATGTAAGGGACGATTTTGTTTTTAAAACATATTTGTTTATTTATTATTTATGAATATATATTGTATATATTTTTTGGTTTAATGTTTACTATGCCTTAATATATTCAAAAACAGAAATTCAAATAGTACCAATTTATTTATAACAAAGTGTTTGACATTGTTTATAAAAAAAAGAGAAATATTCGAAATACTAAATACTTATGTACTTTTTTATTCAAATATATGTGCCAAATAACTTTTTTAAACTATTCTATACAAGACTGTGATATATTACTATTGTCGTCGATTTTCAGAAAAAAGAGTAATGTCGACCGTGTTACGAAAATGTTATTTTAACTTAGATTGTAATTCATTTCACGGTATTACTTTATTGTTTGCAGGGGACTTGAATGTGTTCTGACAGCGATTTTATTTCTTTAGAACCTTTCTATCCTAATCAAACATGATTACGTTTTATGACGAAAGGAGATTCAATACAACAGTCAACTTGTATTTGTTTAGCCACAATGCGAAAAATTGTTATAATAGCATCAACAATTTGTTGTTTGTTTAGATCATTCATACACGATAAATTGAATTAAACAGTTTCTTAAACTAACAATAATCCTATTCTCGAATATTAATGTAAAATATATAATATACGTTTCCGCAATAAACAGAAAAGTAATTTCCTAAATAAAATATAACGTATATAGAGTTTATCGACGAATTAAATATTTTTATAATATCGAAGTTCAATAGTATAGTTAACTTTCCTTTTTATACAGATATGTGAACAATTAAAATTGATTCAACGCCTTATTTAACATTGTACAATATTTTGATGAAATAAAAGCGAAATAAACTCGCGTACTCGAGTAATTTTAATACCGACACTTACAATTTTTACTTTAACGAAAAAAAACGTTAAAAAAGTGACCAAACGAATTATATGAAAAAAGACCTTTAACCAATGCCATTCTAACGTAACGGTCATCGCATAATGTGTCATTTTAAGCAATTTAAAAAAAAACCCGCATTCAGTTTCATAACCTTTATGAAACTGGCGCACTGTACCGGAAAATACCAACACATTAGGTTGAAAAAAATCTATATAAATTGAACGACTTGTTATCGTTCACGCATCGTATTCAATATAAAAATTTTTCACGTTTGTCAAGAATATAACTACGACAAAATGAATATACAATGTCGAATAAAAAAACAGGACCTTGTACATCGTATTAATATAAAACTAAAACGTTAGTTTTACGGTTTTTATTTTTTTTTGAGAAATAATCAAAAATTGATTTACAAATCGCGTACATAATATAAACTTAACTGAAACAAGTTATATGGATTTAAAGTTGAAGTTAAAAGTTTAAAGTTGACAAGAGCAGAATGAATTGAATAGTTTAAGTAAAATATCGGATAAAACAATGAACAACTATCGTTTGTCCAGATAAAATGGCGGATTATTGCGTTTAATACGCACATATATATATATACGAGAAATTAAATAAATTTATAATGATTTATCAAGGGGACAACGAGATGGACGAGAACCAATTGTCCCAAACTTCGGTCTCCCAAAAAGGTTTCCGGAAACCTTGTGATCTGGGGTTCGACGAAATTCTCTATTAATGGGTAGTTATATATATATATATATGATATATGAGAGATATTCATCCTTTTACTCGGAACAAAAGCCTCTCTAATGTCGATGGCTTCAATACGGGCCGGTTGTGCACATTATTCGGAGCCCGCACTTTTCGGTTCCGTTCGAAAGCTCGCCGATATATTCGACATTTTCGTTAAAACGTGCAGTAAAGTACTACTCCCGTTTTATTAGTCCCTGCTTTATTCTATAAAGGAATAAGGAAAAATAACCGATTTTGGCTACTAACACAACGCTTAGTAATGTCAAAAAACTTGACGAAATAAAATAACAATTCGAAATATTTTGTACTTAAGCGTTCGTACGTTGTATATCGATTGGAGCACAGTATCTCGGTAAACATTATACATATATGTGTACGCTACCACGATATATTTATCTCGGAATATTCGGTTTCGTGGTTTGTATATAAATCGCGAATACAAGTACGTATAAAAAATGGTACTATAGTGTCATAGGATGATGTTTGATAACTTACTTGTTTTAGTGTATTTTTACATATCCGGTAATATTCAATCCACAAATGTTGAATTTAAATTTCGAATCTAACAATAGCCTTAAAAAGAACTTGCAATCGAACTCGCCAAACGTATAATATTTATATCGAAAAAAATAAAACAGTTCGTGATATGTTTGTGTTGATTTTGAATATTCTGAAAATTACGTCAACGTAAATATATAATAAAAACGCCGATGTAAAACAACACATCCGGAATCATAAGAAGGAAAAGTTTGACGTTTATTTTACGTAAAGTTAAAGATATTATATATTTATCTATAGGTATATAAGCATTTTATAACTCCTTTTGCTACCGGATGTAACTTTCGTTTCTCGTACGTATAATTCGACGAAGAAAACCAGCGTGATCAAAAGCTGTTAATTAATTGTTTAAAGCCAGTGTACGTTAATTTAATACTCCTGGAGATTTACAGATGAATTGACATTTGCATTATCAGTGATTAGATAATGCGAATACTGTAAAGTATCTTATTAAAATTTGGGACAGAGAATCAAATATAGGATAATAACTTAAGTCGTCAAGTGTGATTAATTGACAAATTGGATAAACAAATATATTCGATAACAACGTTAGTTATTGATTCAAATGATAAATCAATTATATTACGAATTGTGCTAAGTACGTATTAAATAAACGACTTCGTTTCGGAATTTCCAGGTTAGGCGCTCTAATGTCTATTTAGTCTATACACGTATGTTGATGAAATACACACGAGTGTGAAACGCGCATAGTTAAAATCGTTTATAAGAAAATAACAAACCAGTGTAAATCAATAATAAAATCGAATTTATTCGGTTTATTTTGGAGACAAAATAAATAGCGGAAATATTATTTAATTAAATTATCGATATATTTTTAAAATTTATCGGCTGATGGGCATTTGCTTATTATTGTTTATATTAGAAGCGATATAATTTATTGCCATGGGGCAAAAACGGTTAATATATTTAATAACGATTGTAAAAATGTAGAAATACATAGTATAAAATTTACGGCATCTATAACCTTCTAACATACGCTAAATCTATATTTTATTTTATATATATTTTTTGTTCTAGACATAACAAATAAATACGTTTTTTCTTATTTATCTATACGAGGTAAAGGAACGAACTATTTTGATAGCTAGTTTTCCTCAGTATTATGCACTATATGTATGCGTGCGTAAAAGGTTAATTTGGGATTGATTCAGTACAATAACATAATATCCGATTGATGAAAATGTAATTAACAAAATGTATAGGGTTATTTAAAAAAAAAAACCTCTTGCGCGAAAAGGGCGAATTATTACATTTTTAAAATAAAATAATTTTTTAAAGCTCACCTATAAACAAGAATACTTACAATACAGTATCGTTACGTAAAAAAATTTAATTTCAAATTCTTATTATATTTAGACGTACAAGAATACGACCGCCTACGTTAATTTTAATAGGTTTATATCGAGAGAAATGTACTCCGGTGAGGCGAATTCATATTAAATGTAAATGCGAGTTAAAGCCAAGATCAAATAATAGTTAAATGACATATTACGCTTATATTGTTTATTGTATTTGAAAACCAAAGAAAACGAGAAAACTTATCACGTTGGATTTTAATATATTATATTAGTATAACAAAATATTATATATATATACGTGCGTGGAGAAAGATTCAGCTAAACATATATATTCGTATTACTAATAAATACGAATTATTTCAATATGATTAAAAATAGATATTAATTATTCTCGTGTATTGACACTAAATTTGTATCGTTCATATTTCGTATTCTTATATGTTCGTTTAATCTTTGTTATTGGATGTATTAATATTTAATTTAACGTTCCTGTATTAAGTAAATAAATGTTTTTTCCAGGGTTTTATAGTATCGAAAAACATAAATAAATAATACGTTTCGTTATTTTATACTAATTTTTTTTGTCAAATTAAGCTGTAAATCGTACCAAAGATTGTCCCAAAAATTCCCAAAGCAAATAAATTAGTTCTCGATACGAACCAATAATAATATTCAACACATCCGACGAATAGCGAAGGCATAAATTACAAATAATGTCGCACACTGCCACAGTAAAGTAATAGATAAAATTTAAAAAGCCATCGTCCTTTTGGATAACCGCGAACTAATATGGTTGGTTTTGTATTCCAGAATTAGGCGACTTATTTAAGACCGTTGATAAGTCGCACGTTATTTTGGAACGTATTGTACCTAATTTACCTAAGCCGAGTGCCAGGAGGTTATTATTATTTATATCCTGAACGTATGTAATAGACAGATAGGCTATCTGGCAGGCGTCCAACGATCGTATTTTTTCAAACAAATCAAACACATTTTCGATTTAAATTACTCGCACATCGAAAAGTCTCGGATTTTGAGATAGGAGAGAATGAATCACGAAGGTATTAAATGAAAAGAGAAGAAAAACTAAAGAAAAAAAACCCGCTAAATGAACCGGACGCCTTCACCTGGTTTCACCTTAGTCGCCCGCTGTTTATAAATAAAATCTAGTCCGAGGGCGTTGGAAATTAAAAAAATATGTTTGCCAAGTTATTTTCTGAATTTGACATCCAAGTTATTCAGTATAATGAAAAAAAATAAGAAAGGAGAAAAAAACAGAGAAAAATTACCGTGTCTCGTCGACGGTCACGATATTTTGACTCATTGCCCGCTGGGCGTACTTGCGCTGGTGGCGGCAATTCATCGTCGAACGGCTATTTGATAATTATCAATTGTTCGAGGGCTATAGACGATTTCGATTCAGATTAACGCCATACTGTTCAAAAATTTGAAATTCGAATAAAACGTGTTAGGACAATATAAGTATGTTATATTGATGTCGACGAATTAAGGCTTATTCAAGCATTTCATGACCATTTTATTTATTTTAAACAAACGTGAACCGATTAACGTCACAAAGCTGATTTCGAATAAAATATATATACACTATAATTGTTTATAGGTATCCAAACCGATTTCGAAATCATAAGGTATCAAAAACAGTATGTAATATCTAAACCGCTACTCATATAAATATCGATGTTCAAAATTAAAATATCAATTGAAATATAATAAATAATCGAAATTTAACTCGAAATCATAATTATAATTAAGAATAAAATCAAAAATTTAAATATCGGTACTTAAAATTGTAAAAAACTAAAATATAAAAGTAGTGTTGAACCGCATCAGTAAGTATTAGGTACGATGGATTAAAATAATAAAAATTTATACTTTACTGAGGGATGCATGCTGTCTCAACTTGTAATCCATGGTATTTTTATGAAATATATGGAATTTACAGTTTTAAATAGACCGAAATTTTTCCCAAGACCGATAATCAAATTAAAAATCTTCAACTTATAGTCGGTGATAATTAATATTACGTTCAAAAATTTGAATACTTAAAATATCCAAAATTGATTTTTGTAAACATTATCGATACTTTTACAATGTAGCTGTAGGAAACGAAATTCTAAATTTATAAATATGTTAACGTATATTTCATCTCTTCGTATAAAAGAAAAATATCGACGTTACATAATTAAACTTAATTATTCATCTTTAAACGGTGTATCGTTATAATTGTTACAACATTAAAATACGTGTAAATGAAAAGACGAAGTATATGATGTATAACTAATTGATCGAATCATGGGCTATACGATCATTTTGATATAAATTATACTTCTAAAAAGTTTTCAATCTCGAGACATTAACGATTTAATGGAAAATATAACGATATAACGAACAAAAAATTGTAACATTAGTATGGCTTGTGATCATCTGGATATGCAGTAATGTGTAGAGGTGTGATTGCAATGAACAAATTTTGGGGGGAAATGTAGTCGTATATTTTAATTATTTTGTTTTCAGTTTGTTTCATGATCACCCACAATCTATTACAGAAGTGACTATTTAATAATCACGTAGTAAGAAATCGTTTTGCACTGTACACGAAGTATTCTTAGTTTTTATAAATGGCATTAATATAGTATAATTAAGTACATTCTACTTCATTATTAATAAAGAAATATTAATAAGTTATATTAAAATAGTATTCGAGCGTATTTTATTATATTTTGTGTATATTCGTTAATTGTTTCGGATGTCTAAAGAAATAATTAAAAATGTATTAAAATGATATTAAATTAAAAACAAATATCGCAATTTTTAATAACAGAAAGTTCACTTGTTTGACCGTAAATTGTAAAGCTAGTTCCTGAGCGTTAAATATATAACAAAAATTGTATCAAATATATTATAATTATGAATTAGTACAAATGTAACAATTTTTCGATATTTTTAAAGAGAAATACATATAATACCCCGATATTTAGGATTGAATATATTCGAAAAAAACATATTTCACCGACAGTAAATTAATTTAATATTTGTTCCAATAAGCAATTTGTTGCTTTTTCGGTTGTCACTTTCGGTACACGAATAATTTTTAATTTTTTTAAATTTTGTGGGAATATACAAATAATTTAAAATCGAAATATACATTTATGATCATATACCGAAAAATTATTATAATTATTAGAAGAACAAAATAGTGAAATAATCGTCTATTTAATAATCTTCCACGATTAGAATTATAAATATATAAATAACATGCACGCGTGTTTTATGATTAATGAGGATCAAAGATTAAATATATTTTTAAGTAGTTTCGTTTGTCGACAACCGCTACTAGATGGAAGTAAGAATTGTGTAACGATAAATGTATACACGCTTAACCTTTATTATTATTATAACACTCGTTCTATAAATACTGATGTCGTTTACATCGTTTGTCTTTTTAAGCCACGAGGATTGGCAACTCCGGTATTCGTATACCTATCTCAATGACGGACGGCTAAAAGGTCAAGAATCCACAGAACGAATTCATCATGTACATCAGTTACCACGCAGACTGTTAATAAAAAATACATGGAATTCGCTTTTGAACATGCGTACATATTTTATTGACGAGACTCCCACCACGTAACGATTTACAAATAATAGTATAAAACCCTAACTGTTTCGTGGCATGCGTAATTCTCGAAAAAAAAAATAAAAAATAACGCCTATAATCAAAAACGAACAATCGCGTAGAACATTACGACTTACGAAAATCATTTTTACATTTTCGGAAACTGAGGGGTCATTTTCGATATACTATTAATAACCTTATCGGAAAATGTCACGACGTAAACGGAAATTACGGTTAAAATAAAAATAAATGTTGTTCCGTTTTAAATCTCTACTCGTTGGCACCACCACTACCATGATTAACTAACCGTATTACTATAAGCGATACACAATAAACGGACGTATAATTGAGGCCTTGCCATGGTTGGAATAATAATACGGACAAATTTATAAATTCTACAAAATATCGGGCAAATACACAAGTGATGCTCAATCAGTATTCTTCAATACAGAAAAAGTTCGTCTTCGCACAGACCGTTTATTAAAAATTGCAATATTTTTTAATATCGATCGTTCAATTCAACCTAATATCTAATTTTTACTTCTAAAATTTCCAAAAATTACAAAACAATTTTTCATCACGATCATCAGATGCTAGAGAAATGTACACAAAAAATGATTTAATCACTTTTGAAAATCCATTCGGTGATACTTCTCTTCAACAAAAACTCGTTGAATTTCATAAAACCACGTTTTATTTGTAGAACTTCAAACATTGAAACAACCTGGCTTATTCATTTTTTTCCTACTACTCGCACGAATAAATGTACAAATTATAACTTTTTTAAAAATTATGATCAGAAAGTAACTGTTTATGACAAAACATATATTTGTCAACGGATGTTTACCCACAAGACTTTTAGAGAATTAATTCACGGATAACAAAAACGTATAATATAAAAGCACAAATTACACGCGTTTCTTATTTTTTTCATTGAATTTTTGTGAGACAAATACAAACAATAATTTTCAAATATTACATAAACATGTTTATAATAATCACTGTATTATTTCCAACAATGTTGCAATTATAACAGTACCCTTACCGCATAAAAAATAAACAGTTTTCTAGGTAAGTAAGTGAACGCTGGAGTTACAAAATTCACTGTATATAAATGTATTTCCTTATTTTTAAATAATGAATAAATTGTGTACAAATAATAATTTACGGAGACCGGTTTTTAAAGTCAGTAAAATAGCTACAGAAAAATCGTTAAAAAAAACTAAAAAATTTACGACTTACGGTTATTTAAATCGCGTGTTGTATTATTCTTATCATAATTAAATTATTTATTTTACCTCTTTATGAAACACTTTGCAAAACTAGACATAAACGACTTAAAAATTAAATTAATTTTAATTAAATTACTTAAAGTTTTACTATTGTAAAAAAATTACTTTAAGCTGTTAATTATTTTACATTTTATGTTAACTAAACTTTAAGTTGATTTTTATTGATATATATATATATATGCGAAATTTCTTGCAAATTTTTTATCCCTAAATTGAAAATATTAATTTTAACTGAATAGTTACTTATTTTAAAATTAATCATACACTATTATGTAAACACAAATAATGTAAATTAATTTTACATAACCTATATATTTTCATAAAGCTTAACTATCAAAACTAAAAAAATAGTTAATTTACCCAGTCTTCACTTATTCCTACGACGTTAATTATTATCTGTTGAACATGATATTCATTATGTTTACCTATCGAAACACCATTTTACGAATAACCCACCCATGAATAGCGAAACAAATTTTCGTTTTGAAAACGAGCACAAAACACCCTTTGATAATCTCCCATACACTAATTCTATAGAAAAAGGGAATCAGAAAAATGTATTTCTAGAGACGCTTAATATAATACGTTGCTTCGGTATGTTTACTAACGTAAATGTCGTATAAATTACTAAAAATATTATTCGGGGGTCACGATCGTTTTCTACACGGCATTCTGAATAAGCAATTCTAATACAGCCCAGAGTTGCATGTCCCTTGAATAGATGCGGATAGGAATAGTATAATCAGATTCTTTGATTTAGTATAACTCTATTTTTTATGTCTGAACATATTCGGAATTTTATTCGTTTTTATGAGGAAAACGAATGACTTTTTTCATTCCATTTTTCTTAAATATAACGCGTAAAATAAAATCATAATTTTCATAAATCGATTTTTTTTTATTATAACATATTCCTAATCATGTTTTAATATTTGGTTAATGTAAATTAATTTTCGATGATGCATGTTTTTCATATAGGAAAGCTAATATGCTCATACTCCGTGTATATAACTTAATTTCTATAATTTAGAGTTATACTATAAGGCGATTATGTTTCAAATAAATTAAAACAGATTTTGTGTATAATTATGATATTTACGATAGCTATTTTTATTTTGAGAACATTTAAGTCTAGCGAGTGATTAATGTTAAATTTTTGAATTGAAATAGGTAATTTTAGGAAGACAACTGTAATTTTCATTTGAAAAATACTTAAAAAAAAATAGCGGAACCTGAAAACAAATTTTCAATTTCGATATCGTTTTTTTATGATTACGATTTTCATTGCGATTTCGATCGCAAATTTCTTGAACTATTTTGGTATTATATAAAGCTCAAAATTAATATTAATATTACGGTCACAGATTTTGATGTTCGTTCAACATATAATTTTCCCAATTTTATTTAATGGTTTTTGACGAATTACGATTTTCATGTCAACTTAGACATAATAAGAATAAATAACATAAAATAGATTTTTATTTTATGATTTTAGTTAAAATAATTATTAAATATTAAATATTAGTCGAAATAATTATTAGAAATGTTACTGTAATGTCTACAACTTTGTAAATAAATATTAATTTTAAATTTACCTACCAATAAATCGACAAAAATTTGGTAGTATAACAATACTTAGTACAATATAGCGTCGTTAATTTTTATCATAAAAAATCTAAATTGTTCTCTTTTTATTTTTTATAATTTAAGTATTGGAGAAAGAGAATTGTTTCATTACAAGGAATAGAACTAGTAAATGTTGCCAATCCTGAAACGGGAATAAGAGTATATATATATTTTTTTATAGAACTATTCTAAGGATTGATTATAATAAAATAAATTATATTCCGTACTCTTCGTATAAAAGTACATGTTCTCAATAACACAAGCCAGATCAAGGAAATCTAATTTTAGAAATGCCTTGTTGGGAAGTCGAATAGTTTAATAGAAAGTTCTCTTTTAATTCTCCGAAATCACGTGGAATAACTAATGCGACAAAAGAAACGTAATAAGAAAGCCGAGTGCTTGGAATATGAAACATTATAATTATAACGTTCGCGTTGTAGTATATCATATTTTACTTAGGATTTATAATTATAAAAGTTTCGATTAATAACTAAATGAATTCTATTTGATGACTTCCGTCTCGCATTGGAATTTTCTTCGATGTATATATATATATATCCCTCATGCCTATGTATAGGTACAATGTTAATTAAATTCTTAAAAGCAAATTTAATTTGAGTACATGAATTAGTATCAAAAGACCAGTATACGTTTTACATAAATAATAAAACAATATCGATTATGAGTAACTTTATTTCTGTTCGTTACCAATAATTTAAACTTAAAAACAACTATATTAACTATATTATAATAAATATCGGGTGACCGAGCTTTACTCGATATTTTTTTTTCGGTAAATCATGTTTTGTAGAAATTATATTTAGATACTAATTACATACTGATGAAATATGAATAATATTTTTCGATCTTACCGGCATAATAATAAAAAAATATGAACTGGTTATTTAAATAAAAAATCAATTCCCGACTCGTCTCAAGAACACCTTGAAGAAAATCTTCATCAAACACAAACAATTCCCATTTCTTAAACTTTTAATATTCACCCTAAACTTAGGGACTGCCCAATTTACCATCTGAGCTGTTCCCGCCTTGTGAATGGTGGCGAAATTTACCTTCGTATTCTTATCATAATATTATATAATATATATATATATATTATTACATAATACGTTTTTCATTGACTGGAAACACAAATAAAACAACGTTTTCTAAAAATGAAACCTAGCTAGATCGATTTATCGCCCTCCAAACCCCTGCATACTAAATTTCATGAAAATAATTAGGCCGTTTCCGAGATTCAGATTATATATATACAACAATTGCTCGTTTAAAGGTATTATATATATATATATGGTTTTTCAATAAACGATGGCGACTCACTCGTCCAAAGTACTGTCTTTCAGGCATTCCCCGGGTCAGTGAGCGTATTACCGATACTATGTTTAAAAAAAGAGAACGTAAATATTATGGGGAACTTAATTAATTAACTATATCCCTAGTGTCGATATGTTCATCGGTTCCGATATATTATAGCCACAAACCAAACAATCACAACATTAGTTATTGTCGGTACAATTAGTAAATATAAGAAGATTATTGTATTTCACGATAATTATGGATTTTTTATATCTAATAGTTTCTTAAATAATATTAAAATAAAATAATCTTTCCGTCAATAATTGATTTTTACAAGTATAATTTTTGATATTTTCTTATTTCTAATAATAAGCCTCTAAATTTCGATAATTTATTTTCAATTAAATATATTACAAACGAAATAAGTATTATTAAAAACATTTTTTCAGCGAGTTTAAAAACGAAAGACAGAAGGCATTCTCGTACAAATGTACACGCCAATGCCACTGTCATTAGGCTCTAAATGTTGAATTAACGTTGGCTATACGATATCGGTTTATTTCGATCAATAAGCGATTAAATTGTTGCGTAGAATCGCGTGGAAACGTGTCCGAGTCGATTGTTGATTTTGTCATTACGTCGAAACTCGACGGTCGAAAGTTCGACGGTCAAAGTTCGACGGTCAAAGTTCGACGGTCAAAGTTCGACGGTCAAAGTTCGACGGTCAAAATTCGACGGTCAAAATTCGACAGACAAAATTCGACAGCCGAACCTCGGCAATGGAAACTCGACAGTCGAACTTAAGACACCGAACATCGCACGATCGAATAAAAAATATAGAATTCACGAGACGAACATTCACCACGATCACTCGATACAGGAAGAGAGCGTGGAAACGTCTACGGAAATGTTGTGCACCGACCTGTTGTCGTGGAAGCCCGGACGATGATCCGGTCCGGGACATTTCCGTCAATGCGGCCGACCACCACCGAACCGAAAAAAACGACGGTACGTTTTAACTATCGCGTCGCTGACTTATCGTATACTGATATATTTACGGGTGGTTTTTATTCGCGCACAAAGCGAACGTCGTACACGGTTCACAACGCGTGCCGTCCTATTTAACGTTTTGACGCTATTCGATATTTAAGTCGAGAAAGAGGATTTCATCGGGCGGTCCCTTTAGTTTAGGATAGATAATCAATGTCCGAGGGACTGAAATCCGACGAGTGCAACACGCTGGACGGTTAAGCCGAGGAGGGTGCGTTTTTACATAGCTCTCGGACGGTATACTTGCACCAAACACTGGGCACAATGCTTTCATCAGCATTCGTGTTCAGACATTAGTGGACGCGTTACTATTATTTAACGTCACCTAAATCGACAAAAATGTTATTCGATTTACTAAAAATGTATTTATAGCGATAATTTATCGCGAGAAGTAAACGCGTCGGGCGTTAAATAATTATGGTATAAACATTTAAAAAAAAAATAGCAATATTATTCGTTAATTAGAACTTAATACGCGATATCTTCGTGTAATTTCGGTAAAACTCTGAAACGGACGACCATAAATCCGCTGTTGTTTGCGTAATACGCTTAATACGATCTGATCGTTTGTTTTGCAAAAAAAAAAAAATAGAAGCCGATTATTGCAATACGCGATAATGAGGCTGGAAAAGGTGCAGTGTGTTCATCATTGGAAATCGTAACCGTGTCAAAAGAATCGACGACGGTTGATGTCAGCACGATGACTGACACCATTCGGACTACGAATAGTGTCGCCACTATGGTCGATTTTAAACAATTCAAGACCGAGGTATATACATAAATATATTATTACACCGCGCCATTTTAGACTAAATATTGAAATACGTAATTTCCTGACTTTCGGCTCGGATTCGAACGCGCTTTTGACAGGCGACGAACTTCGCCACATTTCAGACTTTTTTAATTTCGTCCCATTATTGACGAATCATTTTTTAGGATTGGTCCATATACGCGTCTCGGTTATCTTTTGGGCCATATTTTCTTCGTCATTTTTAATAATCCTTTACGTTTTTAGCACGCGTACTACAAAACGGCCTAAGGAAAATTATAAATTCAGAGTATGTAGACAGCGTTCCTTTGATTGCCCGAAAAGTGGCTTTGATCGAAACAATTTTCTCAAAGCCAGAACAATCTTTGTCTAGGGCGCATATCCTTTATTTACTATCATCGTGCGCGTTATTTTGTCGATCTATATTAATTTCGAAAAATTTTAAACCCTCTTTTCCGAAACGTATAATTTTCTACTATCGAGTACAAATTCTCAGTCGTTATACAAAATACTTAGTCTCGCCATACTTCCGCGATGACTAGATTAGCCGCTTAAATTAAATCGTATTAAACAAAATAAAAAAATTATCACCGCGCGGTGTCTCTAACACAGACATGTAAGCAGAGAGTTAATGTCGGCACGATGACCACCAATCGTACCAAGAAGAGTATCGGTACGATTACCACCAATCGTACCACGAAGACTATCGGTACGATGACCACCAATCGTACCAGGAATAGTATCGGTACAACGGTCAATTTTAGGCACGACACAGTTATTGAGGTATATACATAAGTGTATTATGCAACAGGATTTTCAACGAAATTTGAAAATCCGTGACATTGTTCAGCTCGGATTAAAATGCGCTTTAGGCGGGCATCAAACATTCGAAATTGTTTACGTTTTTTTTCATATCGTGAAAATGATATATACAATACATTCAAATTAGGTTAAGAAAACGCAGACCAAAGATACGAAATCCATGGCCGACAATACAAAACCCGCCGTTGATAAAAAAGAAAATAATGAAGCGCCTACGAAGAAAAGTGAAACGAAAACAAACGTTAACGTTACGAAAATAGATAAATCGGCCAAAACGAAAGAAAAACGACCGGCAGTCGATACAGCGGGTTCGTCCCATGTCCATGGTTTGAGTTTATAATACTTGAAAATAACGTAAAATATCTACGCTAGAATTGTTTTTTTGGTTTTTAGAACAACCGCGGAGAACAAAGAAAAAAGTCGTAGACTCTGCCGACTCAAATACCGTAAAGATGTCGACGGATCGCGACGAAAATAAAAAATCGCCGGAATCAGCTCCGCGAAATTCATCGGAAGTAAGTGTTCATGGACAATTATAATCTAGAACCTAAAATATGATTTACTTCCACGCCAACTGGTTTAGTCACTAAAATTAAATTTATTTCGATAACAAAATACCGTGGCGAAAATGACGTATAAATATAATAAATTTAATTTGGTTAAGAAAACGAAGACCGAAAACGTTAAATCAACGGCCGTTAATACAAAACCCGCCGTTGATATGAAAGAAAATGTTAAGGTGCTTACGAAGTCGAATTCGAAAATTGAAACGAAAAGTAACGTTCACGTTTGGAAAATAGATAAACCGTCATCCACTGGAGCCAAAACGGAAGAAGAAAAACGACACGTAGTCGATACAGCGGGTTCGTACCGTGTCTAAGGTTTGATGACGTATAATACTTGAAAATAACGTATTCCTGTCTATTCGTTCGAATTGTTTCCTTTTCAGAAAAACCACCAAGAACCGATCATAAAGTCACGAATTCGACTAACTCGATCAGAAAAACGACTCGGGAAAAGAAACTAAAATCGTCTAATGTACCCCCGAGGAAATCGTTGGGAACAGTAAGTACACGGTTTATAATATTGTTGTAGTCCCCCTCCGAATTCCGTACATTTTTATATGGTTTGTGTAG
The DNA here is from genome assembly GCA_025469175.1 of Geopemphigus sp. TES_GeoC_2020. NCBI lineage: Eukaryota > Metazoa > Arthropoda > Insecta > Hemiptera > Aphididae > Geopemphigus > Geopemphigus sp. TES_GeoC_2020. The sequence continues at coordinate 95,674 of JAIPRN010000159.1, forward strand.
AATCTAAACACGTTTAAAATAGAAACGACGTCACACGCCTTAGACAATCGTTAAATCGCTCGTTCATCATAGTTTCGTGTATATTGCGTATCAACTCGCGTGAACAGGTTGATTTGTCTTTTATTCGAACTATATAGCCGTGTCGGTTATTTACGTCAACAGGTTATAGACAAAAAAATTCGATCAATTTTGAACAAGATAACGCCGAATAACAAACGGACTTTAATTAAAGACTTTTTGGCGTTACCGATAAACACGATCGAACAACTACAAGATATAGTCGATTTGGTCTACGAAAGGGTAATATATTTTCAATATTTGTAAAATTTAAGCGAATTATGAGTACGTTAACAAATCGGTACGATTTTCCTTTAAAACGAAGGCGTATTTTCAAATATTATTCCGTATTCTATATATATATATATATATAGGCGGTCGATGAACAAAAATTCGTTTCAGTATATGTGACCCTATGTTTGGGGATACAAACGTTGGAAGTCAAATGCGACGAAACTAATGTCACGACGTCGTTCAAGAGGCTCGTCCTTAATAAATGCCAGAACGAATTCGAGATCAATAAGACGATGAACACGGAAAATATGAAAAAGCGATCTATAGGAAATTTCCGGTAACGTGTTTCGTACGGAATATTTTAAATCGTCCTCAAATTACATAACCTTAGGCGAGTGTAAAATTTTGATTTTTATCCGACTATATTTTGTGCATAACGAAACGAAAACAATTAAACGGAAAAACGTTTACTAATCGTTTAATTTACTAGTCGTTTTTCGAGGTTGTTCGACGGCAATTCCGTATATCGTTTATTTTTATTACAAAAATTTACTCAACGTTAGTCGAATAAATTGAGGTTATGTCTAAGCGGCTTGAATATTTTTACCGGTAAAAGGGATATCGTGTCGGGGCATATTTTGAACTTTTTTCTAACGCCCGTTGTTGTTGGCATTGAATATAATTGTCTACGATTTTTAATTTTCGAAATTAAATATACCGACGTTAATAGAGTAATTTTGAATTTCGGTCACGAACAACGTGTAGTAATATCGGCCGTAACGTAAATTATATTATGGTTACCGAAGACGTGGTGGCTGGTTGTTGTGGTAACAAATAATAACCTCTTGTATCTATTTTGTGTTTTATAGGTTCATCGGAAAATTATTTAACGTTCAGATAATAAACCTCAATATCGTACAGTATTGTAGCGCATATTTAATGTGTCAAAAGTCTGACGAGACATTGGAATGTTTATGTAATTTACTGATGATAACTGGAAAAGAATTAGAACGAGTACGTGTTTACCCTATATAAGCCAATATTCGATATTTCAATTTAATAACGGATATATTTATTCGTATATATATTTAGTTTCGCGAACGTGCACACTCGTGTTCACATTTTTTAAGTACGTTTTTTATACGCAATTCGAATTTTTGTACGTAATTCGGACATAAATAAATACGAAATTATAAAAACGTTTTTTCTCGCGTCGTATCATCCTATATTTATAAAACAAAATCGTAAAAATGTATTTAGACGAATATATTTTTTGTGTACAGTATTGGAATTTGAATGACATGTTCGTTCAACTAAAATCGTTGACTTCCGTAACGACTCTAACCGTCAGAATACGTTTTATGATTCTCGACGTAATCGATTTATGAAAAAACAATTAGACACCGAAACGGTTAGACTCGAAGCCCGTGGATATTCATACAATAAGGGACGTTAATAGTGGCGGTAGAAATTTCTCAAAACGTAAGTATTTTTAACGCTATTTATAGATATATTTTATAAACTAAGCGTCGTCTCTTCGACGAGAATTTCTCGACGGAAATCTCTGCAAAGTATCGTTCAACGTGTATGTAAATATATAAACGTAGCGATATAATAGCGTAATTTGTTTTCGCGATTTTAACGTTTTAATTTTCTTTTTATAAAGAAAACGAGGTAGATTTACGAATCGATTTATACTGCGTTGGGAACCCTTCGTTATCGGCGCGGTAATTTGGTATAAATTCCGTCGAATAGTTCGTATAAAAAAATTGTCCGTAATTTACGCGTATATGAAATAAAACGCCAAATCGTTTTAGGTATAATAAATAATTACCGTTTCTAGATACGATATATTAATATTCGTCGTCCAATTACTACTGCGTAATCTACGAACGCGCGAAATACTGTACGTAAATTTACGTTTCGCAGGTTTCTAATAAAGAGTGATGACGTCGAGGGGTTAGGGAAACGCTTTCTACAAAAAAAAAAACGCGCCACTTACACCGAAACCGTTTACTGAGACGCGGGATGATAATAATAATAATAATAACAATCGGGTGGCGTAGCCGACGAGCCACGCAACAGCGCGACGACGGAAGACAAAATATCCACGGCCGAAAGCCCCGAATAGTTATCTTTAATGTTAGCCGATTTAAATAAACTGGACTTGAATCGTAGTCACAATATGTTAGAAACAATCGTCGTCAATTTGTTTATATTAAACATATTTGAATAATTTTAATTACTTTGTGTACGTTAGAAATTATTCGTAAATCAATCGTCGTTACACGGAATTTCGGACTGGCAATTTGTAGTATACCTATATGTTACGTATCCACCGATTTGTAGCTGTAAAACGACAACTATTTAACAATTGACGCGTACGGCGCGTTAATAATTACTTATTTTTCGAAAATTGTATATATTACTGCGATGATTTTAACCCCGTCCGTTATAGTAAAATTGACAGGGATGAAATAGCGGCGTATTTCATACGCGATATGTTAGTTGATTTTTAGTCTTGCGTAAATCTCAAAAGACTGTTTTCTAAACTGACCCTTTCACATTTTTTTTCGACTTAAACACTTAGAATATTTTTCGGAAAATTTTAGTCCACCATAAATTATAAAAAACGGTCTTATAAACTTTGCCGTTCCCATTTTTCATTCAAACACTTTTCTATTAACTGTCCATTTTGCCGGGCTGCGTGTATAGAATCTTCTGATAAATTTTCTTTAAATGTTTCCCACAGACGTTTTGGATTTTCAGGAGATCCGTAAATTAAAATTTGAACAAAAAGGCTTCTCATTGCTACAGGCATTTTTGATAATGCGGATTCTCGTAATCCTTCTATCCATTATTGATCGTCGTAAGTCAAGCCTCGTGCTAAACAGGCTTGTTTATACGTCTGATATTGGATGTCTGTTACGGTTCGAAGGTCTTCAAAACTTGTTGCGTCTTTTACACGAAACAGTAACAATCGCAAGTGGTAAAGTTCCGATTGGACAACGAAACTAATATTGTGAATCCTACCGATGACTCGCAAACGGCGAACTCTTAGCTCCCATTTGCTAGACTTTCCAATCCATTTAAAGTTTTCAGGTATCTGCCAATAAAAATGATATTTACGTGAGACATTATCGCTTGACTGATTATATCTTTTAATTTCTACATTTTGCTTAAAATAAGCCTCCAGATTAGACCCTCTTTGGCCAATGTCGGCTAAATCTTCATGGATTTGATCTAAGTATGCAATCCGATATTGTCCTGGTAAGTGGATATTCAGTCATTGGACACTATGACTTTTTTTTAAATTTCGAAATCAAATAATCCCCAGTATGCTTCTGGTGGCGTGACACAACGTCCTTCAATGTATGCATTCGTTTCATTATAAATCAGCGTCCTTTATTCTTCTACAACTTTGATTGATGCGCAATCGTGTCCTTTATAAATATATTTATAAAGATATTTCACAACCAAAATACTCCCTACGTACTCAAAGTTAATATGACAATTAAATTTTTTTGCGTTGTAGGAGACTATATGACGATTAACTAGTGTAATACGACGACCGTCTTTGCATTACAATACATTAAATAGATCAAAAGTCATTGCGTTTTTCAAATTTCCGTTGGATCTTATTAACATAAAACAATATAAGATAATGTCGATAGAATTACACGAAATTTTTTATGGTTATCATGAGCTATAAGCAATAGACGTTTATTTATTGGTTCAAATTTTATGAATTTCAATTTTTTTATTTGTAATTTATTAAAACAAAAAATGGATAAAAAATAAAAAGGTTAGATGTATTTTGATATTTCGACGATTTCGTGGGTATTTCATCATTTTTAAAATGGCAACTCGCCAACAACTAATTTATGAATCGAAATTATTTTTCGGGATTTTTTTCGTATAAATAATATCGTATATAATTTATTATTCATAAGCGTTTAATGTTTATAGTAACGGAGTGGCTTGGAAAAAAAATCGCGGAGTTTCTCTGTGCGCCCCTCTGTTCCACTCATTGAAATAAATATCAGTTCAATATGAAATATTCATATTAAAAATTTCGAAAAATATTCCTCTGGATATAAGATTTAAAACAAAAGATGAAATTTTAAATAAAACGCGTACAGTTTATTAGCGTTAAACGATATTTTCGAGTATGTCATTTAACGCGGCAATATGTTTGAGTAATGTTCTTAGTAGAAATATCAATACAATGACAAAATCGTCGAATCTAAATAATTATATTGAACTATTAGAGACTATTGAAAACATACGTTTCTAACATTTTGTATTCACCCTGTATTCCAAGTATTCTTGGAATATATATTAAAAAATCACAAAAATGTATAAAAATAATAATAAAGAATTGTCGTCGCGTGTTTTTTATTTCGGTCAATCTAGATTAAATAAAGGGATATTTTGATAATTTCAATAATGTCGGGTTTTATATTCAAAAATTAATAAAACTTTGAATTTACGACAAACTTCCTGAAAATTTAATACGATATCTATTTTATAAATATTCTAAACCTACCAAAAAATGTTGAGCGAATTTTAGTTTTTTTTATAAATTTAATAAATCTTTTCGTTTTATAATTAAAATCCTGACCATTTAATACAAATCTTTCACACAATATATTTTCAGTAGTAAAATAGTCGTTATATCAACAGTTATCTTTTTTTCTAAACGTTTACAATTTGAATTTTATATGAATCGAACAATTTTATCGCGAAACCATATTTTAAATTAAATTCTTAATAAGATCGTTCTTTTTATTCTAAAGCGTAACATTAAGTAGAAAATTATAAAAATACAAAAATGTGTTGGAAACATTCAAATATTTTATTTACAGTATATTGGTTAAATTAAAGGGGTTTTGCGTCGATATAATATTTTTAGGGTCATTATAAAATATCATATCGCGTTATTCTTTAATTGTAAAAACCTTTTAGCGTCGCTCAGAATCGTTTATCGGATATAATGATTTATCGTTTCCTTTGAATTCCAAATAATTATACCACACTAAAATTTGTGACTGATTACCTCGCTTAAATCTTTTAAATCGGGTATCTATAAAAAAAAAGTGTATTTAATATCGTGTATATATTATAATTAATAAACGATAGAAGAAAAATTGGTAAGTACTCATAAGAAACGCAATTTGGGGTAAAGTTAGATGCTAAACTATCCTAGTCAGTTAATAACCCACTTATATTAATAGTTAATTTTGTTAAAAAATTTAAATATTTAATTTTATTTTTCAAGTTGAGTTTAACGCTCCTTTACAAAAATAAAAAAAAGAGTGAACCTATTCATAAAAAAAAAAAACAAAAAACGTTGCATCTACTGTCAATCTTCTGACTATTCAGAGCCTCAAACATGCTCTATTATACAAATAAAAAAACAGTAGAAATTTATTCTCACATTGTTATTACTTCTGAACGTACGTGAACGATTTTTACGAGATAGTTCTAAAAAAGCTACGACTATTAAGAATGGTGTAAAATTGGATTTAGGTTACGCGATATTCATTATTCGCCGAACATTGCAGTGTAAAAAGGTTATTAAACGAATAATTCTATATTATTTATCTTGTACCAACAACTACATAAGTTTTGAGAATTCGTTAATATTCGTAAGACGAAATTTTCGATTGCGAAATATTGAGTTGTTCGAGAAACCGAAGTTTTGCTTATTCGGTTTATGAACTTCTGAATTTCGTGCTTACGATTTGAGTTTGTTTTCTCGTGAGCAATCATTTTTCGCGAAGAAGGAGATCCAAACTTGGCTCGATGCTACTAAATAGATTTATCAACTCGTCCCCAATACGAAATACACAAATTGAACAGAACGTATCTAATCAATTTTTCTGTAGTTATATTTTACAGTTGTCCGGTTATATACAGAGTTACGTAAACATATTTATTTTATATCAGATTAGATATTTGTTGTATGTTATTGACTCGTGAAAATAGTATTTCCAAATTTTTAGAAAAATCCGACGTTAATAACGAATCATTTTTAATAACGGCCAATTTGAACGTTACAGTTCAATTCGATTAATCGGTGGTAAACCAAACGGTACTAACGTTTCAAAATTTTCATTGAAACTAAAAATTATTGCAAAGGTTCCGAAAACGTACGCTCGACGAGTATTCGGACACAATTAGGTGGCAACCACCTACAAGGCCAACCGTTGTCGGACCGTCCCATTCGGTAATACCGATTTTTATTTTTACGTCATAACCGTTATTCTGATGTATATATTACACCCAGTCGTTTCGTCGGTTCAAGGCGATCGGTATTCACAATCGCGATTCTCAAATGATAAATTTATCAAACGCGAAATTCATATTAAGGCGTCATCCGATCGTGACGCGAACTATATAATATATATATGTGTAGCTGTTTCTTACCGTTTGCACGTACGACGCTTTGTTCGTCCAACGTGTATACAACATATACCTCGAAGGAACGAGTTTGTGGGCGGTGCGGCGTCAGACATTGCGTGTGCTGCGTGTCGTATTTTATTCGTAGATGTCATTGATTGCGTGGATGTACTGCACAAGATGGGAGGGGGGGCGGAGGTAAATGTTAAATTTTCGCAGTTATCTGTGATCGTTGGAAAATTGTTAATTTTTGTTAACCTGTTTAATCAAGTTATACTACGGTGTATATAATAATATTATAGCGTGTTTGTATATATATATATATATATTTACGGTGTGGTATCCTTCTCTTTTGGAGTTTGTTAGTGAGATGATTCATCTCACGTACCTATATACACGGATACGTATTAATATCACGTATGTGAACGCGCGAAAATACGTTGTACCCGTTGTATGTATTTCGTATCCCCTATTTCCTATTTTTTTGTTCTTTTTTATCGTCGAAATAAAAAATAGAACGCAAAAAACGGACGATGTAAAAAAAGGAATAAAACACGAAAGAAAATAATAGCGTTGTTTCCAACGTTATTAACTAAAAAGAAAAAACGCGACGAGGGGAAAATATAATACAACGAATCAACACAAACACACACGTACGTATGTGTGTGCGCGCGTTACGAACTACAACTCGCGCCGGTAAATTGTTTAATGGCGATTTCGTTCACGGGTTTTCCCGCTAATGGCGCCATTTCGGACTTAATACATTACGTTTAAACAATTCGAATTATCGTTTAAAAATTTATTTACGCGTTATTTATAAATTTCGAACGGTGAACAACGCATATTATACTACGTGTGTCTTTGAAGACTAACTGACCACGTTTGGTGCTTCCTCGCTTCCTATTCTTATTGATCGATTTGTTTCACCGTTCGGTCCATACTCTCCCAATTCGTCATCTCTTTAATCGGTTTCTCTCAAAAAGGTCTACACGCGTTTACTACTCTTCAAGAACACGTAAACGCGCGTAAACGATTTTTTAAAGAAAATTCGAGACCCAAAATGATTTTTTAAAATTCGTTTTCCTAGACTCGACGATATACGAGATTTGATTTGAAATATATTACAAATTTCGAGACGAAATTCACGAATCATGTTTCGTCACGACCTTGAATACATTTTAATTATGCTTAAAGTCAAAATTAGTCGATTAGTTTTATCGGTAAAAACATACAAATCACACTCAAACATGTTATCGAAGATTAAAGCTCAACTACATAATTATATAAATTTTAACCTACTCTATTCCGTAGAATTACTAGTGATATTTATATACACCCACAAATACGTTCGTATATAAATAGATAAATGGTAATTAGTTTAATTTAATATTTCTGATATATCCTATATCGATTTAACTCGATGTAAATAATATTATATATACACGGTAAACTCAGAAACGAAAACCAATAAATAACAGAATGTAAACGCGTTTATTGTTGTCTAAAGAAATTGAAACGAAAAGTAAAATGTAAATAGACCGGATCTAAAACTTTATACAACTTCTTATTAATACCAAAAATCAATTATGGCCATCAAAGATTTACTTCGAAAGTTTCCCTTATCAATTCGAATTACTTTTGACTAAAAGAAAAATACAAATTACGCTACGTAACTGTATACTAATAATGTCAAATTGTCCGTAACAACGCGATCGATAATATTTACTATTCATTTTATACTATTACTGTTCGTGCGATGGTTTGTACAAAAATTGTCTATCCGGGACGCAGTGTGTTAACGTCAGCTGTTCGATTTTTACATTTTACAAAACAAAAGATAAATGGAAAGTATAAGAAAAAAAAATTCGTATATTATAAAAATTTTTTTTTTCGACTTAGGCGGCAAAAATGGATCTTTGAACGATGTTCAGGGGTTCTTTTTTATCAAAGACGGCGAATTAACTAATTAATTATTAATAGTGATACGACAATGAATAAACGTCACGATAAAACGGCTTATGATTCATACCGATCTCGGTATGATAAATATATATATATACATATACACAAACGAAGGTGAACGTATAAGTAACGGGAATGACTTTCTGAAGGGTCGGTAACATTTGGTATCGGATTAACACGAGTGGTCTTGGAGAAGTTAAATTTTGTTTAGATGTCAATGACGCTAGACAGGGATCACTTTGACGATGTTCACTCTTGATTTTCTTGTATTAAACTCGTCACTTTCCGTTCAAACCATGCTTGGTTCGGACATCAACAAGTTACCGAATAGGTGAAAATATCGAAGAAATTGACGAAGTTCAACGACTTAATAAAGTAAAAACTGGAATGACTCGAAGTATTCGCCGTCAAAAATTGTTTCAAAATCTCGAAACGAGACGCGTCTTAACCTGCTTATTTTCTTTACCGACGCTCAAAAACTTAATCCCAAACTTGCGTGCGCCTGGAATTGAAAAACGAATCGGACAATTTTTCGTCCCCCTTCTCCTATTACTTGACCCGTTCGGACGAACGAAAAATGTCATCGAGAAAATGCGATTTCCCGGACGCGGAAATGGTAAAGAAAAAAGGCGACGGAGACAGTAAAACGCGTACGAAAAGTGAAATTAAAAAGTTGTCGCGAAACGTTCGCAACTAACGTACAAGGTACTTTGAAACGATGCAAAGTATTTTAAGTTTCGTCGAATGCTATATTTCTACGGCCGCGATTCTGGTACATTTTAGACCCACTCTCGTAATATATCGTTATTGTTGCCGATATTCTATCCAACGTCCGAAGAACTCTGTACGTAAATCAATAATCACAAGTGACGACCCAGTTACGCGAACCGAGAACCCCCAAATTCACTAGTTTTCGTTTAAATTGTGAATAATGGCGAAGGTGTTTATTAATATCCGTCACCCGCGGCTCGCCGCCGCGTGCACATTAAACGAAAATAATATCGCGTGCCCACAATTCACGGAGCCGGCGTGTCGGGCCGAAGGCGGCCGAATAGAAAATTAAACGGGCGTATAAATTTTAATAAAACGTCCGCGATAAAGGTGTATTCACTTAGTTCAAATCAAGAGTGAACGTTTTGACGACTATTAAACCACGGCCCGGTAAATAAGAAGGCAATAAAGAGCGATAATAATAACGACGACGATAACGATAGGCGAATGATGGGGGGTTGAAGCTTAGCCAGGGCAAAGACTTATTGTTTTGTATTGTGATGGAAGGTGATGTGTTTGGCCGAGATGCCGGCCATATAAAAGACGACAGTAAGAACGTGTTCTTTGAACTATACGCTTTTTATTTCTATATATTTGTAAGACGCGTACGATTTTTCCTCCCCGGTCTGTCGCGCCTTCATTGTTCACATTTAGATAGCTAACAAATTACTACGCGTGTATTTATTTGCGCGTTATAATTTATTTATATTGCAACTATTATAGAACTCTCCCTCCGTCAAACTAATTTTATCGAACGAAACTGCGAAACTCGCGTACGGCAACTGTGGTCCGTTTACAAAATTTATTAAATTTCGATATAAAGTAATGCCCAAGAATGTCGCAATTATCGAACGAGTGACGTGGGCACCAGGCCACGACGTCTTAAGAGCTCCCTCAAGTGTCACGACGGCGACAAGCTTTGGGAGTTAATGTCACGTGAATTTCGTAACATTTTTCAGCGGAATGTCGCTTATTTGCCGTTATCAATTTATATCACGCACGCGCTTTACCGTTTTAATAAAACTCGAATTACTTTAAAAGTATGTACGTCCTTATTCTCGTAAATATCGATTCAAATAACGTTTAATCCGCCCGATTTTTTCCCTATTTTTTTGTCTTCAAACGCTTTATCGTGTACAACGAGTAGAAGATCGACGTTTTCGGTAGGTTGTGAGTGAACCGGCGGCGACTTATTATCATAATAGCGAATATCGCGTAATGAGTACACAACAGCTGAAGTCTCGCTGATGCAAACGGTAATTTCAAAATTGTTGTGAACGTTGTACGAAATATTTAGGCTCGTAACGGAAATGGTAATTATGACGTGGTTGGTCGATAGATCTCGCGGAAAATTTCGGCTGAGAACGGCGAAATCGACAGTCTTCGGAGATTATTTCGAACAATTTTTAATTAATTAACGTTTAAATTGACATTGTTTAAGTTCGTATTAATACGTACCTACATCCGATCGATAAACATTACAATATTACGTTATATCCGTGAAAATATTTATTTAAACGATATTATTCGAGCGCGATAATTTACGTCCTACAAAAAAACGTATTATCGATTTTATATTGTTTTGTACGACAAATATGACGATATATAACGACGCGATATGAAATAGTACGCTTTAATCTCGTTTCCTTATGTTTAGATATCGATATAGTTTTGACGTGAATTCGATAAACGATAACGCTGTTGAAGGTTATAATGTCGAAATTGTCTCTAAAACGAATAATATTACGACAAAATCGCGCGAACTAGTATGGCGCGTTTTTTATATCCATAAGTAATATTATGGCGTTCGGCTGGGAGGTTTATGCAACGGTAAACACAAAATATTATGCCGGGAAATGGAAAATCTATTCGGTTATCGTGAATAAGTCTACACATAACGCACAAATCAATGTTGTTCCAATGGCATTCTAACGATTATAGTTTTCGCAATAAAACAAATGCGCGGGTCCTTTGTTCGACCGTTTAATGGCAAACGCTTGTTTTTTATGACCTACACGCAGTCTCTTATTCGATACATTATTATTATTTAATCTGCCGGAGGTACGGATTTTCAAATTATTACCGATCAAACGTAATATCATTGTTTATCTTTATACGCTATCGATACACACCCCCATCAATTCGTTCATTTTATAAATAAAAGGTTCTTTACCTATAATATCGCGCATTACAAATTTACATTACAAAATATACGAAAAAAAATTTATTTCGTATATATATATATATATAAATAACTCTGTTTAGAACATTTTACAATTTATCGTTAAAGTAATGAAACCATTATGTGTACGTCGAAATTATCGTGGAATTTATAAGACAATAAAAATACTTGCAATATGGATAGTAAACAGGAAAGTAAAATGAAAGATAAACGTGACGAGGATAAAAATGTTTATACGACTAAGTGAAAAACTAATATATTGTAAACGTTTATATAAAAGAAGTAACATAGGAATGGCTACAAATCGGTCTCAAACACGAGAGAATTGATTGTGACGATTAGGGGTAATTTGAAGGAGAGAAAAAACAGGGGAAATACCAAGGAATTATTGGTGGATGTTAGAAGAGATGAAGGAAGGCCGAAAAAAGTGATACGACGTGATACACAAAAAATATGAGCGAAGCTGATATGCGTGAACAAGATGCAAAAACACAGGAAATTAAAGGAGAATACAAAAGTGGTCGATTGCGTACAGTTGAAAGAGAAGAAAGAGAAGACATCGCTAGGTATTAGTATCACTGGCATCATTGTACGTTCAATTGGACGAATAATTCGAGTTATTTTATATATCCGTGTTTCCTTTACAATTATTCGCGCAAATATGCATAGACATATACAGTCAAGTATAGCGTTTTTTTTATTTTCGAAAAACACGCGCGCTGTACATTATCACGGGTTAGCGTTTAAATCCATTATTACTTTTCGGTAGATCACGTATTGTTATTATTATTATTATTATTATTATCCGGTTAGTAATCACGTGTACTGCGTGTAATCAGTGTTAACGAATTTCCGAAAAGTTAGTCACGATGAAACAATCCATATTATAGTAGCGACATAAATTTGCGTTTAAATAATTACGATAAATTGTAGTTTTTTTACGTTCTACAATTAGTATGACGTTTAATTTAACGAACAAACCACGTATAACAAAACAAAATCTCAATAATTGGGTGCAAAGCTTTTTTGAACATCTATTTTCCGAAACTTTGTTTTTCGTAAGATATATGGTGACAACCATATGTCATCGGACGTCTCCTTTAGTTATTAAATTGTCGGCAGTTTTTATGTAAGCTAATGTCGCTTAAAATTCTATCGCACTATACGTCGATCGCTATTCAATTGTCCATCGAATAAATTCCGTCGCGACACAATTATAATGGTAGACGCCATTTCGGGCAGTGAATTAATTTTTATTTATTGGACGTGAAAAATTCCTACAAACGGAGTACAAACAGCTGACAGCATACGTGTCACGTAGTCGATTGACTCAAAAACAATAGTTTCTTGAATTGCGAAATTCGTTATATATTTAGTTTATTGTTATTCCAACGATCTCGGTCAAATTAACTAGAACTAAATTACATAATATAAAATATTATTTATCATTTTGTAACTTTTGTTTTATCGATTACAAAGTGTTTTTGTTTTAAAAAGTATCTTCTTCTTCCTCGCCTTATTCTCCCAGCTATTTGGGGTCGGTCACCTTCATGCACACCTACTCTTACTATAAAACCTTCCGTTTCTTCACATACACTTAACACTGGTACACGCTCCTCCATACATATCCTCTACCACATTAATATATATTTTTGGTATTCTTTTCCTCCTTAAGGCTCACTTTAAAACCTCTCTCAGTCTTCTGTCATACACTTTTTCTAAATCTATAAACACCATACAACAATTTTTCTTCTCCCTATACTTCTCCATAAGCTGCCTCACACAAAACATTGATTCATAGTCCATATTAGACTTCCCTGGCATAAAACCAAATTGACTTTTGGTCACTGACTACTCTCTTATTATTCTCATATCTATGACCTTTCCAAATCTTCATACAATAACTCATTAACTTTATACCTCTATGATTACAACATTCTTGTATATTTCTTTATCTTTAAATATTAGTATCACTACACTCTTCCTCCACCCGTTTGGCACTTTCCTTTCTACCATCACTTTATTAAAAAATCTTTAAATCACTTTATGTCAAAATACCTATTTTTTTTTAACAAAATATCGGCAATAAACTCAGTGACCCGGTTTGCCCTAAGGCAGTTGTTATGTATTAATGGTTAGTTTTTAACTTAGTTTGTGAATAATAAAGTATTTTTTTTATTATATAGAAATTATTGTAAGACGAGACACTATCGAGCATTATGTTCAATCATTTATATCAATAGCCTATTGGCTAAAATCAAAGTGTAGTGTCTGTTTTCATCACCTCAACAATTGTTTCCGGCGTATCTTAGTGACGCCAAATTTCGATTACTATACACATATATACCGAGTAAACTATAAATATTATTTTTTAATTATTATTTAATAACGTGTCGTCTTCCCCGCCGTTGATGTCTTCTTTGTTTCTTTTGGTGTCACTGTCTCCATCATCGTCGTCGGTGTTGTCTTCTTCGCTTCTGGCGTTTTCTACTTGCCTTCACTGAGGGTTGTGGCACTGACTTGTGGCATCACGCTTTTTGCGGGATTTGGACATTCCAAGGCAAAATGTCGACTTAACAAATATCGACTTTCCTCCTTTTCAATACCTCTACCAATTCTTTAAATCTACTAGTCAGCGTTCCAACATTTCTTTCTCACAGTTCTTCGTATATACGACACGTTTTGATAATATAAATACACATAATAAATACCGACAACAAGGTTATTAAACTATTAAGTTAGTTATTAAACTAACTAATGGTAAACTGTCAAAATTTTCACCTATCTTAACCATTCCGCATATTCCCTCAGTATCCTATCGATTCCTATCTCTCTTTTCTTCGTCTTCTATTTCGTTTCCCTTTTTGTTTTATTATTATTTTAATTATTAGATGTCGTTTTGGTTGCCATCCATTTGGTTTGCCAGACCATCTGTTCCTTCGTCGGATCCTCATCTAGCAACCGCTTACCCAGTGCGTCGTAATAGCGCAATAAACGTATAATTTGTTCCTTCTCGAAATCGTTCGGCCGGTCTATGTGGATCATAATGGGCTGCATAAAGTTCATTTAAAGTGTTCTTCGATATATATACCATAAGAGTAACCCTAAAGCCATCCCACATGGGACCATAAACATCCATTTGTTGAAACGAATCCTGGTGCTTTTGGATGGTTCTTTCTTCATTCTTGGCTCCGTTTCAATTAACAGGTCTATATTGAAATTTATATTACGATTAGGGTTTTGATCTTTATCATAGATTTAATAGTTAGTGTTATATGAATATTCAGTGATCTCGTGTAAAATCGTTTGAAGAATTCCGTAATTGATAAAAGATTGACCTAAACGGGTAAACGCTTCAAGAGCAGCGGTAACTCACCGTCTTTCCCAGTTGGTTCACCATCGTTGTTTTCTGTCATTCCATTGTTAGTCATATATAACCGCCGTATTCGGCCATGTCACACAAGAGGAACGTATCGGAGTGAATTTCATGGCTTTCACGGTAGCATGTCGAGTTTGCTGATTTCTGCCGTGTCCCATCGCGCGTTCAATTATGTGCTTTAAGTAGCCGCCATCCAAGACGGTTGTCCTGATTTTGTTGATTTCTTTCAACTTTGATCGAACCGGAAAATATTTGGCATATCCATGGTGCGTGTTCTCGACCAAGCCACTCACGTGGCCCGCAATTGTTTGGCTATCGACTTTAGGCTTATATTATTCAAATTGTAATTTGGTTGTGATGGTGCCTTGCCGATGATCGACGGCAATTTTCTCGTTATCGACGTCGGGCTTAGAATATCTAAATTGTAATTTGGCTGTGCTGGTACCTTGCCGATGATCGACGGCAATCATGTGTTAATATTAATGGACCTTGTGATTGTAGCACTTCGGGGTTTACCGATTTCTGCATGTCCCATCGTGCGTTCGATTATGCACTTGAAGTAGCCGCCATCCAAGTCGGTTGTTTTCAATATGTTCATTTGTTTATGGATAAACCCTTCAAGGGCAGCGGCGACTCCGCCGTTTTTCTCAGTTCGTTTATCCTCGTTGTCTTCTGTTGGTCCCATTTTCGGTCATGTACGACTGCCGGCCGTCGGTATTCGGCCATTGTATGCACGGAGTTCCCGGTTTCGTATCCGAGAGGTTACCGTGGCAAAGGTGCCTGAACAAAATACATAATCATCGCAATAGACGAGAGTGGACTGTATTATTTTACTAGAAAACATAGTACAAAAATATTTACGATGATGACGGCGTGAAAACCGATAACAGACTAGTTCGTACGTTCGGCATACACTGATCCAAGAACGTCGTGTCGTAATAGTAATAAAGTAGGGATGCGTATAGAATCTTCTAAAACATTCTATGACAGTGGCGCCCTCTACATTAACATCTGTACTGAACAGCCATATCGCACAACAGGGACATTGCAGAGTGAAATTCCTGGTCTTCCACGTATGCCGATTTCTGCGTGTCCCATCGCCCGTTCAATTTTGTGCTCGAAATAGCCGCCATCCAATTCGGCTTTTGATCGAATTTTCAATAATGTACTTTCATCAAATTACAAACATTGGCTTACGTATGTTTAATAATTGTTTCGGGCGTATCTTAGTGACACCGAATTTCGATTACTATATATACTGAATAAACAATGCGAATTTGTAATACAAATCAAGGAGAATAGTTTTTATTATTATATATATATATATATATAAGAATTTGGAATTTTCGCCTAGATAACTGCTGAAAAAATTGTAATAAACAATATTTGTTTGCTACAAAGATACTTAAGATATTACAGGTCTAGTGGGACAACTGTATATAAACTGATGCACGGTTGACTGAAACAATGTTTTCAAAATTTAAATATCATTAATTCTAAAATTAACGATAATAAATATTTTAGGTTTTACATCGACGGTTTTATTGTTTTTACTTTAGAAGACTATTCACTGAAAATATAACTTAAACCCGAACGTCGGGTTCGTTAATTTTTGAGTGTTCCATCGCGCATTCGATTATGTGCTTGAAGTAGCCGCCATCCAAGTCGATTGTCCCGGTTTCATTACTTTCTTACGACTGGTTGAACCGGCAAACCATAGCGTGTTCTCGACCAAACCTCTCATGTTGCCCGTCAATTGTTTCGTTATCGACGTCAGACTTAAATTATTCAAATTGTATTTTGGCTGTGCTGGCGCCTCGTGGATGATTGACGGTAATTGTCTGTTGATATTAATGGACCTCATGATTGTCGGCCAGCTCCGTCTGACCATTCGTAATATATCCGATATATTTCTGAAAATTTTTTCAAAAATCGATTTCAATCGAATTTTTAACGATGTACTTTCATTAAATTACAAACGTTGGGTGACGCATGTTTAATAATTATTTCGGGCGTATCTTAGTGACGTCGAATTTCGATTACTATACACACACACACATATATATATATGTGTGTGTGTGTAAAACAAGGAAAACACACACACACACAACGCTATAACAACACAAATCAGAATAAACGATACACGCGAAAATACACACACTACGCACAGCACTGTACTACTGCTGCGCAATATCAATACACGCCACACTCCCAACCGATGTCAATCACAGAATAAACAATATACCTACACATATATATATATATAATAATAATAATATATGAACTATATGATATATGAATTTGGATTACTATACTGAACCGGCTTAGCTAAATATTTTTAAAATAAAATTTTTGTTATAGTATACTTTTTTAATACGGAATTTACTCCACGCTAAAATAGATATAATAATTTACCAACATTGTCGCCGTCTTTTTTCTTTTTTCTACTTAAAAATATGTTGTATAAATTTTAATACGTATTCGACTACTACCATCAACAATAATAATAATAATAATAATAATAAAGAAGACAGAGGGGCAATTGACATAGCAGGAAATTAAACCGAATGCTGGCTGTCAGCGCAAATTAATAATTGTGCCCTTCCTCTCTTTCACTGCGCCCAATTCTATTCGCCGAGCTTGTGTTTCGCATATACGATTGCCTTTGACGCCAATTTGATTTACAGTCGTAATCCCATTCTTATCGCGTACTGATTTTATTTTTTCGCACAACACACGCGCGCACATATATATTATTTCCCCTCCCTTTCTCCGACCCGAAATTTAATTATCAATCATTTCCCGATTCAACATACCCGCACCTATCCCATCGTCTGTGTCGGTTGAACAAATAAAACAATACAAACACAATGAAAATATTTTAATCGAGTAATACCTCACGCGTATGGATTGCTCGCGCAAAGCAAAGCGCAGGAAAATTGACGGTCGGAGCGTCGGAATTGGTATATACACGCGTGTGTATGTGTGTGGATGTGCATGAACGCCGAAAAAATCCATTCTTTGTGTGTATAACGCAAAATGCTTGTTCGTATATTTATTATAATTTATTCAATATGAACGTCCCTTAGCAATTTTTTCGGGCTGTTTGAGATTTTCGTTTATTAGGTCCTAAATAAACGGGGTAAGGGAGGAATATTGCAGAAAATCTATAATAGTAAAACAAAGTTACGGTAAAAAATACTAGCGAAACGAGGGAAATATGTATACGTACACTTATCGGTAATACACGGGTAAGTCGGAAAACCGAGAAATTTTAAAATACCTTGGACCAAATAAAAAAATGTACGGCCGTGTTTCGGTATTGAGAAATAAAACTTGAGTACGCATCGTTGACCATTAAGAAACAAACAAATTTTGAAATTACTTCCGTTAACGACTGTGGCCTCTATAATGTAAGTATTCCTTGAATAAAACTCCGAGGTTTCGCATTGCGATCTAGCTCTGGCACAATCTGGGCGTTGTTTATCGACATATAATATCGTGGTGAAATGTTCGACGGAGAGTTGTTCGACTGAGATGGAATGCTGATGAGTATTCTTTTACAGAACTTCACGATATGAACAAAAGCCAAATTGCTTCAATAATATTTAGTTTTCGTCAAGTTCGTTAGCTACTTGATCGTTCCTTGAGAACTAAACTCGTCTTCTCAAAATTCATTCCCTCAAGATGTAACACGATGGCGTACTAAATTATTATATACGTTAAAGTTACCTACGCGTACCGGTAATTTTAACGCTGTTTTTTTAACACGCAAACTACGTATTAATATTTACTGGTCGACGATTATTAAATTATACGAAGTTGTGTACAAAATGATTTCATTCCTACCTTTTTTACAATTTATAACAGTTGTTACTAAAAATTCCAAATTTTCTTTTAATTAAATAGAATTGTTTTTTTAGTAAAATATATACTTTATAAAATATAAATCTTTCATTTTCCTGGCTCACCCTGTATATGCACGTTTTTTTTAATAATTTCAATAATTTATGAAATTTGAAACTTTCGATTTTCCTTCGATTGTTATTACTGTTAATTCTATGTCGTGCACCTGTATCCATAAATCATTAGGATTATAACAAATTATCATAAATCGTATAATATTTTTAATCTTAAATAAAGACAAATAATAACAACGTAGTTTAAACTTTACCATTTAATATATTATGTACACGTCTTAATTTTCATTATTTTTTACATGATCAAATTACGTTAATTTGTTTCCAGAATTTATGAATTTTTAATCATATAATGATTTACGAAAGAATATATAAATAAATATTTTCGCTTTCGAAAAATACGTTAAATATTCTCAGCACATTAGCTCGGATTTATGTAAAATAATAAGAATTACAGGCTTTTGTATTTACAATATCCATTTCTTTTCCACATAACTAGCGGAAATGTATACTTTTCCGTAGCTTGTGTTGAAATCAGTATACAATCCGTAAAAATCAATAGCCGAGTGTGTCATAAAATTGGTACATAACAAAATATATAAAGACGGCAAATAGCGACAAGAATAGAACAGCTTGCTTATTTGATAATACCCCATATACCGCAATCCATTGCTTTCTATCAGTTATTCTAACGAGACCAAAATGGTAATGGGTTGTCAAATCCGACAGGGATTAAAGACTTAATTAATATTACGTGATTTACGCAGTAGAATTCCTTCGCGATGTTGGTTTAGGCTACATCAGCTTAATGAAAAGCATAAACGACATACAAAAAAAAAAGAACTGCAGATTGTACTTGTGTAAAAAATATTTGTAGCAGACTCACTAAACGGAGTACGTAATGCAAACGTTAAAACTGATGGAAAAATAGTTTTGTAGACAGATTTTTGAAAAAGTATATACATAATCCCGAATAATCGCAACATAAATAACTAATATATTTTATATGTCGTATTATATATATATATATTATTAAATCCTAACACGCTGCACCGTGTCATAATAATTCGACAAAATTTTTTCATTTTTATTGCCTCGAAAACAATTGAAAATCTCCACATTAACATCGGTGGCTAAAAATCCGTATTATTTACCAAATTTTTTAATACACTGATCCGCGTCTACGATTATCATTTGTTATCGAAGTTTTTTCCTCCGCATTCTGACCCATATTATTTTAGGAACCGAATACTGACCAAATTGTCGCAACATATTGTACCGGCTCCTATATTGTAAGGTCACTTACAATCGTTATAAGCCTACTCCTTACATCGTGTAATAACTCAAAAAGAAACAGAAAAAGTATGGCGTAAAGGTATGCCTTTACCTACCTATAGGTAGGTGTAAGGTATGGGTGAGGAGGGATGAGTCTATTTAAATGAGTTATTACGTAGATTTGTTCTTAGGTACATGAATTCGAGAGTTATTTAGAAATTTTGTTATTTATTACCAAATCACTTACATCTTCGGTCTTGTCGATTCAGATGAGTTTAAAAGGTGAAAAAGAAATATGTGTAAAATTAACCGAAAAAAGTTTGGGAAGGTGAGTTCGGTTATGCAAATTCACCGACAGTAAAAACGAGTCGCGACGCAGAAATCCTGGCGAAGAGAACAACCCTTCTTGATCCTCCGAATACCGACTACTGCTACTTCTGCTGGTGACTTGTGGCTGGAGTGCGCTCACATTCTACTGAAGACGAGAATTGTCTGTCCCCGTGAGGAGATAGACGTCATCCGGTGTTCTACCGACTCGCTGTGTCGAGAGCCGGTGGTTTACCGGCTGACTACATCGATTGCCGAAGGACAGACAGTCTAATAACTGACAGGCGATGAACGAGCAAAATTTTCGTCTTTTATAGCGGAGTTGTCCTTTTAGATTTTTTGCGACGTATCGGCCGGCTCGTATTAAAAAATCGTCGAAATCGGCGTGTTTTGTCTTTGCGGTTCGTGTAATTCATTGGGTTCATTCTTTTCGATATTTATCTGTTTACTTAATGAAGGACGAGTGTTCGTTTAATTCGTGCCCGTTATCATAATATATTTTTTATATAGCTGTGTAATTATTGTAATCTTTTTTTATATAAATGGACCGCGTTAATTCTGTGGTTACCGTGTGATTTCGAGTCGGACAATTAGCCTCTAGTTCGCGCGCTATATATTATTAATTTTACTATCGATATTTTATTAAAATATGGTCGGTATTCGGTTCGAGCGTTGTTCTAACACTTATTAAAATATTATCTCTAAATACATTATTATCGAAAATTACGTGGAAATATAATTAGGGTATTAGTTCTTACAATTATGATATGTGTGGATATCGTTACAATCGTGCACACGATTTTCCAAGGAAATAAATTGCCTACGGAGGGGCATATTTTTCTTATTTCGTCGACTTTTCTTCGATATTTCCTGTCGTGTTCAGTCTAAATAAAAACCTGTCTTCGAAAATCGATGACTGATTGTGATACGATTCAACGCGTGAATATTCGACGTAAGTGCATATTTTTTTCTTTTCCCGGGACTTGTTGATAAGAAAACGGACCACGGATAGTCCGTGTGAAGTAATTGGAGAAAACCTCGAATAAACGAAATATATTTCGAACCCGGAGGCTGTTAAGCGTATGTACCGGTGGCCTGTTATTTCTGTCGCAATAAATCTTGATACGATTTTTACTTTTTTATTCCCTTTTCCTTTTACCGTCAGTACGTGGTCATCATCCAAAAGATACAATATATATATATATATATA